>JAIPRN010002417.1:0-30899 GCA_025469175.1 Geopemphigus sp. TES_GeoC_2020
ATATATATATATATATATATATATATTTTATACTTCGTATATATGTACTTTAAAAAAGATTGTCAAACATTTCAAGGTACTTGCAACAACTATTACTAACCGAAACGGTATTAGATTCGGAATTTTTTTTTCGTATTTTATAGCGTCGGAATCCGATACATTTTTTTTACGTTCGCAAATATCGGAGGCGAACGTATTTTATTCTCTCGTGGAACTCGTCGACACGCGTACGGGCATCTAAACGGAACTCGCGTGCACATAACACATCGTACACCCACAACGGAATCGCGATGATTTGTAGTCGACGAACTTGCAGACGTTACATATTATATAATATATTTTATCGGGTATACTCTATATCGATTGAAAAATAACACCTACGTTCCGGTCCATGTATATAGCTATTACGGGAATGATTACACTTGCGTACGAAAACCGAACCGCTGTCTATGTACGTTGCACAAACGCGTCGCACAACTTCCGCCGACGTACCGAAATTGTACGTTATATGAAGTACGATATTCGTCGTCCCGGAATGATACGTCGTCGTTCTTATAAACGCGTCGAAATAAGTAGATTCAAAAATCTGTGGCGAGATTAAGTTCGACGGCATTGAGCGTCCGAAAGAATTTACGCACGAGTTACGTTATATCGCGTATTCCAAAAACTAATAATACTTTGGTCACAATATATCACGTATACGCGTGTAATTTTACTATTTGCATTATATACATAGACAATAATATACTTATCTGTACGTATATACGTATATAAGTACACGAGTAAGTCCTATTTTAAGCGCGTATGTACATTTATATAATGAAATTAACGTGATTCGTTTTCGATTGTTCGACAAATGAAAATAGTATTTAGTCGTACTCGTAAATAAATATCGTAACTACAACGTGGGCATTAACTGCGAGCTAAAAAAAAATCAGACAATTTTTAAATCTTCCGATTGTTTGCATTAACGTCAACGTATAATTTGTTTTTTCGTTTGTTCGTTTTGTGCAATTAACAGTTATTTAAAAACGTTTATGCTGTATACAATACGTAAATACAAACCAAATTTGACTGATTTCACGATTAAAAGGCGACGTTATTTTTTGTTCGAAAAATCCGTATTATTATATATATATATATATATAAACAATATTAACGAATAAGTCGAGTCGACGATAATTTGTCGATTAATATTAAATTCGGATTTCCGTAATTAAAAACGCCAACTTCGTCGCGTATATATTCCGCGTTGTATATTAAACTTATAACGTAGTGGTAAAAAAAAGTATCCTAAGAAACATATCGGTCTAGTGTAATACATACATAAATGAAACCCTGACCCGAGGTCAGATAGTGTTTGGGTTAAACGCGTACGTTTTTCCACGAGATCTCTGCGAATAATAATAATATATGTATGTTCGCGACTTAGAGACTATATATAAAGCACGTTCGGGAGTATCGAAAGTAATACGTTAGTCATTACGTCATCGTTATTATTATACTAATTACTCATCTTTTTCGTACCTATGAATAAATAATGTTTCATTTCCTTGTCCTTCCGCTTATCACGTATATACATATGTGTGTGCGTGTATATATATATACGTAAATTTATTCGAAGTTTATACGCGTAACGCTGACAGGGCCCAAAATAAAATTTAAATTTTGCCACTCTAATAAATTAACTTTCAGCCTCGTCCTCGTGAAATAATAAAAAGCGTGTTGTTACGCTTAACGCATTTTTTATTTTTTCGTTTTAATAAACGCGATAATTTAAATTAAGATAAAGACGAATAATCCAAAGAACTCTCGTATCGATTGTAAATAAATTACTATAATTATTAATACTCGGATGGTAGAAGACAGAATTGCGCGAATAATACGGTTAATCGTTTTATATTACGCTACCTATGGTTTATAGACTAAAAATGAATGACTAATATTCACGGCACGTCTTTGATAATAGTGTGTATAATTATATAGTAGTTAATTCGATGACCTTTCATATTTTCAAAATTACGAAATGTTAACGATTTAAAATAAATTAAAAATTATTGTTAAACGTCGGATAAAGTAACGCGGGTTTTTTTTATATAAAGTTCTTGTTTTTGTTTCGAGAGAAACAAAGTTCTGAGATCATTCAAGACCAATCAAGACTAATTGTATGAACATTGTTAGTATTATTACGGAAACGCGTAATATATTTAAATATTTTTCACCAATGATTTTGGTCAATATTCCGAACAAATTTGATTTAATGACTTCTATTAAAATGTCGCCATTACGAAAGCGTTGCACTACACGCGAGTGCTCAGACTACCGTACGAGGAACGAAACTACATATATCTTCGTGTTTAAATATTCGTTTAATTCGATCATTTTAGGGCCTTCGCGTAATAGGAAGAAAACGTTTACGACGACGAATATAATGCATTTTTTTCTTTTCCTCGTTATCTTTATAAGGTCAATGGGTGACAATATATATATATATATATATACTTTCGGTTTGACCAGTTTTAAGTCACGCGTCTTTGTAAGTGTATGTTTAAAATGTTTAACACGTCCTCCATTAAAACTATGCCAACCAGAATTTTAATAACTTTTTATTGACGAAAATGTATAACCCATTACACGCGTTCGTTTATATATAATTATTTTTTCCTATACGTAAGAAACTATACCGCGATTTCATATTTATACACCTGTTTATAACGTTATGACTACAAGACTGAACAAGTCTTGATTCGCTTAAAATCGCATTAATACTTTATTTCGAATTAAAATCACAGTAAAAGATACTTAACATTTTGAGTCAAGTTAATAAATTATTATCGACTCGGTATATCGAGTTCGGTTTTTTTCTTTATAACAATGTTTGTAAAAATACTGACGATACAACGATACGTGATCATCGTAAAATGTAATCTACAATGGACAAAATACAATAATTATGCGATTACGTCCACGTTAATATAATGGAATTTTATTTAAATTAAAAGTTAAAATTCGGAGTAGTATATAAAGATAAAAAGTAGGTAATCGACATTAAACTTTAACTCGTTAACGTCCAGCGTTTTTAATAAGTTTATTATTACAGCGTTTATTATAAATATAATATAGACAAACTCGAAAATCCAAAATCGATCTCTAGTTAGAATTCAAATAGTTTACAGATAATTGTAATTTATATATATTTATATTTAAGACAAATCTTTTAAATATATACACGATTATTATTATTTTTTACAATATGTTTGGAAAATTTGTGCTTGTTCTTTTATTTTATCTTTTTCATTACATGATTTTATCATATTCTCATAAATATATAGGGGCGTGATCATAACATAAATTTTGTTTAAAAAAATGTTGAAAATATATTACGTAATTTTATAATCATATATATATATATATATATATAAATACCGGAAGTTTTAAGTCGTGAGTCAAAAATACTTCGTCGTCATAATAATTAGCAATAACAAAAAATTACTTATTACAACTTATATTTTTGATATGTTCATGAGCCAAAAATAAATTAATAACTATATGAAATACCTCACAAGCGAGTACATCATAACAATAATTTTCTCAGTTCCAATAAAACAAAATTCAAATATTTCTATGACATCATTTTAGTGGTCATGGTCACATCCCGCATCGGGTTAAACACTCTATTATTACGACGATTTATTAAATAATTATTTATCATTATTCGTACTATCCGTTAACAAACGTTAAATCATATTTATAAATACATCTTTTAATTAGTTGCCGTCTCCGTAATTTCCAAAAACGAAGACAAATTCCGTAATAATTATTTTAGTATACATAAATATATGTATTTATATATATATATATATATGTAACAATACTTTAAAAAACTAAACAAATTTACAAAAAGTATTTATCTTCCAAATTGTATAACTATTCAACACTTTTTTTACAAAAATCGGAATAACTTTTTTTCGAGTTAATTTTAATAATTTAATCAATAATGACTATTCACAGCGATTGATCAATATATATATATATATATATTTACGTATTTTGAAACAATCGTGAGTATTTATTAAATAATTTTTTTTCTTTTAGTTAATAAGTTATACCAAAACGTTTCGTATAGTTGCATATTAATTATTCGCATAGTGTACTTACAATTTTGTATAAAATAACTGTGCCTTTACTCTATCGCTGTACACGATATTTACATAAATATAGTAGTATAGTCAATATAATTTGTACGAATTTCGTATATTAAAGAAATACTTTAAAATGTAAATATATTGAAAATATTACGGTAAACAGGTAGTCACTTTGATAAAACGCAATAAATAAAAAATATCCCTTCTCTATGCAAACAATAGGAACAAAATTGGTTAGTCGTAATTCATATTTTATATCCTATTATACGACTTAACGAGAATAAACGAGTAATATAACGTTTATAAGTAATATAACTATAACTAACAATCAACATAAGAATTATACTATACAATATATCCTTATATATGAATTACGTACATATAGAAATGACATAAAATTAAATTAAAAAATATATATATAATATAATATCTTATTACTTTTTATTATACAAAATATACCGGAATTTTTCTTATATAATACGTTTTTAGTACAAGAACAATTAAATAATTTTTATTGCTCAATATATATATATATATATATACATATGCATTTTTCAAACGTGTGAAATGAAAATACTATAAATTATTTTAGACAAAAAAAATAATATTTATGTAATATAATATAATAAAAGAATGAATAAATAGGTTTAATGTTTGTGTACATTATATATTGTAATTTATAATAAAATTCTCTAATATTTATGTATATAAAAGTCTACATTTTTAAACCATTATTAGTCCCAAAGCGTACAACTACTGACATACAATTATTATCATAAAAATAAAATTATAACAGCCTTGTTTTTTAACCCCCTACTTAACTATTATACCTATTTAAGTATAATAAAAGTAGTCGTTATAATTATTATTTATCAAAAACTCGAACAAATTTTCCTTTTTAAAACGCTACTCTAATATATTTTTTGGTGAAAAATGGATTCGCCCAAATACATTTTATATACATATATATATTCCAACATTCGTTTTCTTAATTAAAACTATTTTTAACATCGTCCTTACTATAATTTATATAGAAAGTATAGCGCGTTCTAGACAACCCAACGCGATTTACGTTAATAATTTATTAATATTTCAATATTTTATTGAAAATGTATAAAAAATAATCGTTGGGGTTTAGAATATATATTATAATTTATTGATTCCAAAACATACTTATAAATATTTTCCGCATGTTTACAAACGATTAATATATAAATCACTTTAAATTATAATATATAATATCGCTTAGAACTAGTTAAAACGCCTAATTCAGGTCGATTATTGTTGCTATTATACCTACATGTAGGGAAATCCTAGTTGACGAATAACACTTTATATATATTATACGGTGCCAATTATCAAATTTAATATTATGGCCCTAGGCGACAAAATACACGTTTTCTTTCTTCAGAATAACTATTTTATATTCATATACTCGTATTTATATATACTACGCATGTAGTACGGCGTGTCCCAGATAAAATAATATATTTTTCCGCCTTTAACGTGTGTGTTTGACGCTTACAAGCATACGTAGTATGTATGTATGCATATATAACATATATAACATATATATATATATATATATATATATGTGTGTGTGTGTGTGTGTATGTGTATTATATACGCGATATTTGTTTCACTTTGAATCGTTTTTACTCGCCAATTTTTACGCGTCAACGCCAATCGTAACAATATAATTAACGTAGGTATAAACGAGTGTCATTCATACATTATTTATATACGTTTTATTTTTAAACTTATAAAAATAGTACGCTTAATAACGTATAATTTAACGAATTAATTTTTTAACCTTTAATATGTTATATAATAAATATGTGCAGTAACGTAATTGTTGTTTTCTTTATAGTAAGGAGGAAATGCTTATTGGAAAAATTATTACAAAAAATCTAAAAGCGATAATTAAGGAAAATTTTACAAGGAAAGAAAATAGTTTACTTTTGATGACGTGCCTAACACGGAAAAAACTTAAGAACTTTGGCGTTTTTCTTTATTTTGGAAACTAATACACAAATAGAAATGAAACAATTTCCAATAATACATAAACATGTATTTTACGTATATATACATATATATTTAATTATAAGTATATAATATAGTAATATAGGCCTCGAGTATCAAAAATACATAAGTAGATTACAGTGTGCCTTAAATTTTATGATAGACATATATATATATACATAAGTTTTATTAACGATTAACACGTACCTATATTAAAATAAATAATTTACGTGGTAAATATAATATTTAAATGTATAATACAACATATAAAGGTACGAATATTAATATTTAAATTTTATTTTGCATATCACTTATAATACGCGAGAAATATATTTATAGGTATATGTAGTCTGTATATATATATATATACGCGGACTAAGTTTTTAATAGTATACACGACGCGGTTAAACATTGTAATTATTTCAGATAATCACAATCATTGGTATAATATAAAATATTCAAAATATTTAATTACACAATTCAATTTTATTTTCGACATAATAACATCGTTTTTTTTTTTAAATTATTTACATTAGTTTTATAATATATAAAATACTTAATAAAAATAACATATTTTTAATTTAACGTATATATATATATATATATATATATATATATATGTGTGTGTATGTGTTATAATAAACCTATATATGAAGTTCTACGGAACAATTTATCGTTTAACAATCGATTTATACAATATATGCCTTCTAAAAATATACGAACAAACATAAGTATTTGAATTCTCGTGATTGAATACTTTACCGGTAAAGTGACCTTATACCTTTTTTATATTATTATATACCGTCGACTGCGTTTTCTAAAATTATCTATACAGTTACAACGTACGGGTTTTTATTATTATTTTTTAAATAAATAATTTGATAATAATAAAGGCTTTCGGATAGTAATTTAGAATTTAAATGGTTTTTCTTTCCGTCGGAATATACCAATATAAGATGTTGTATACGTATATATATATATACCGTCGTTTCCGAAACATGCGAACATTCGAATGTATAAACATTCGACACGTATATTGCCGATGACCGTCCTGAAGGTGGAGGTTACCTATTCATTTCCGAACACTGTTTAGTATAATAAATATATTACGACTCGCGGAAAAACGCAACCACGGCCGTACATTGTCGTGACTCGATTGGAATCTATCCACGCTGTTATTGAGACGCGATATCGTGTCGATAGTAATAATATTATACAACGCGAGATATCGACAGCTAAATTGACATCCATTATACGCTTCGTCTCTCACGTTCCGCGGTCGTGTATATTACCTCCACATAACGGTATACAAAAAGCACTCTGCCAAGTTCCAAAGTAGCTTTCGTCCGGAAATTCGGCGCGTTATATCCTAATATATGTGTACTTACGAGGAATGCAACCCCCGTATTATCGAACATCGACTTAGCGCAAAAGCGCGATTTCTACAACGGGGGTCTTTAAGTGTTCCGAGCTCGTCGACGTATCGGAAAACGCTCTGTCCATTTTCCCAGTGTAGTTTTATTAAACGTAACATGTCCTTTGCGAAACTTCCCAAAATATTTGACAATCATACCGTACATATTATACGAGACAATACGAAAACAATGAATATGTTAACGTCGTTATCGGTTTCGAACTACAATATAGGTATTCGGAAAAAAATTTCAAAACTCTAATTTTATATATTGTATACATATATATATATATATTTATATAATTAAAACCTGTAAACTTAACGCAAAAGACATTACGCAAATTATCTTATGACCTACCAGGAATTTTTTTTTCGATTATTTTGTATATAGCTACTGACATTTCGATTTATCGGGAGCTCTTAGGATTGAGTTTAAAACTTTGGACCCTTAGTTGATGAAATTTCGGAAATAAAAAACGTTTAATAACTATTCTAATATTAACGCTACGTGAATGATCGAACTTCTAAAGTGTACAAAAATACGAAAATTTTAGGCACAATGCTATGTCGGATACAACGGTTCATTTCCGGCGGCGAACACGGGACGTGACGCGCATGTTCAGATTTCGGTCTTTCTATATACTCTAGGCTTTTCTTTTTATCATTATTATTATTATTATTATTATTATTATTATGCTCATGACGACGGACAATCGCGACGATCATCATCAAACTAAACAATACAATATATATATATATAAGTGTGTGTGTGTGTGTGTGTGTGTGTGTGTGTGTGTGTGTGTGTGTGTGTGTGTGTGTGTGTGTGTGTGTGTATGTGTGTGTGTGTGTGTACGCGCTAGTGTGTGTAATATGTATATACAACGACGGGGCAAAAAAACAATCGATTCAGCCGAGTTCTCCGTACGATTTAACGTAATAGGTATAAAACAAACGGCATATTATATTGTGTTATACTTGTGTATATGTATGTGTGTATGAGAAAGAGAGAGAAAACGACGTGTATACTCATATTTTGAATTTCCATAGCGGTTTTTGCACAAATGTGGCTACCAATGACACAACTTTACGCGCTAATTATACGTACATACTCGATAATCGACGGCGATTTTACTCGCGATTAAAACGATCCAGAATGTTTGTAATCACGACCGTAATTATTTTGCGTCTTAAGTAAACACGCTGAACTCTTCACGGATACTGAACTGTATGGGATTTATTATTCGATTTACTGATATTCCCTCAATATCTATACATAAAAACGGGACAATTTACCGGCTTCAAATGCCTTCCGTTATCGCTCTATTAGTCATTTTATTTTTTTTTACATTTTGGTTTCATAATCTCGACGTTTTCCTTAAAAACTACGACTAAGTTACTTTTTGAACGTTGACTTCAAACTATTAAAAAATATACTTGTTTATATCAACTTAATTTAACGGGTTTAAAAAAATTCGTTCACTCGCCCAGCCTTGCTTACGTATACATTCACATAGTTATTTGACAGTTTTTTACCATATAAGCGCATATTATGTATGACGTATTGGATATAAATGTCTCGGAACATGAAAAGCGAATATGAAAACCCAATACGAATAATTTATAAGTCGTCGAGACCGTACAGCTAGTCCTTTCGTTTTAGAGTTTTAACGGCGTTAATTAAATAGATTTTACGATTTCAAAAAAGTATATATTATACGAAATATTTACTCGAACGTATAATTGCGTACGACGTTTCCCTTCGATAATTTCGGGCCGAACAATCGGCATCGTTAACACCTACACAACCAATTGCCGAGCCCAACGCGCGGTGAAAAACGGTCGAGACCATAGTCAGCGTTCCGACATTTTTTTTATCGATACTTTCCGTTTGACCGAGCACCTGCACACACACTCACACGACATACCTTTTCGTCGTACTTAAAAATCCTACCCCGTTACCGTTACCGGCGGACGCGACGCGCGTGCGAGTACTATAAAAATATAAAAACGCGCGCGTATTCTACACGATCTATTAAGACCGCGCCGCGGAGATTCCGCCGTCGTCGAGCGTTGGCCTTGTAAGGGGAAACCAGGTGTTTGTTCGGGATTTAAGTTATATTATATATATATATATATATATAAAATGTATTCGCTGTATTATTTTATTAGGTTATATAAACTAGTACCGCGCATAATAATAATAGAATAGCGTGCGCGCGCGCTCGCTTCCGTTATAGGTCGCGACGAATATATATATATATATATATATACGCGCGTAATCCGTCAACGTCGTACTTACATATACGACGACGAACATTCCGAAACGGCGCGCGTTGCCGGTCGTCGTCTTACTGTCTTGGTCGATTGTCACGCGCCTACCTCCGCCACAAGTCCGCGGACGAGTGTAGCTGATACAGATGATATTATATACGTATACGCGCACGCACACACACACACACACATAGACGAACGGTATTCTATAGCAAATATATACACACACGCACGTACGACATTATTATACGAAGTCTTATATTATATATGTATAGAGGTACGCGCGAGAATACCATTCGTGTAAACTTATATACGGGCTGTATATCGTCGTATTTAACGATTAACGTGTTACGAACCGCGTTGCGAAAATCTAACACGTAATATCTTCCGCGGAACGTTTAAAAATGTAGACGATCGCTATTTTTGTCGCGAGTGTTTAACGAATTCGTATCGTACGTACGACGATCGTTTTCAGCGACGACCCTTGTATTGTTGTTTTCCCGTAAAATTTTTATAAAATCTTCGTCCCGGTTTAACGCGGAAAATCGCCGCGATCGGCGGCAACGTTTATTTTTTCTCCCCAATTGCGTGAAACGCGATCTCTCGAAAATCGTCGACTTAGGAAATATTAAATATTATACGTCGTTACCGTGCGCGTGTAGATCAATATCGCGGACTTAAAAAAGCCCGCCCTTACCTCATATATATATATATATTTATGTTACTGGAAATGTCGACAATCAGGAAATGACGACAGTTCCTAATTGGAAACGACAGCTTAGTTCTTGTTATTGTTTTCCAACGATAACAAGCAATGACAACAAGTTTCGACAAGTTGTCTCGATAATTCGTAATAAATTTACAATCGTTTATACAAACACTTTGAGATCAACGGCGATCTTATTTATTATTGTGCACGTGAGCTGTATATCGTTCCATTTTCTTACCGATTTGTCGTTTTTAAAGGCTCGTTTCGAATTAATCGTTTCCGTATAGAAAAGTGACGACGTTATAGATAATTTCGGGTGTTCCGTTTTTCCAAATGTCAGCAATATCGTAGGCTTAGTGAGCATATTAACCGCCTAATTACTAAGTCTGAACTATAAATCTGAACGCTAATACGAAATTTTTAAACAATACTTTTCGTAAACATTTCGAAAAAAAAATTAATAATTCCTAAACGAAAATGTTAGGGTATTTTGTTTTTTGAGAAATACTCGACTTTTGACCCGTCGTAACGACCTCGCCGAATGAGATTATTTTAACGTTCGGCGCGTCGTGATCGGGCCGTGATTTAACGATTATAATAATATTATTACCATAATAATAATAATATTGTCGTGTAGGTATGCCCGTCGCACTTTATTATGATAATCGTGCGGCGAGTCGTGCCGTTACGCGTTTAAATAATAGCATACGCCGACGACCGCGTGTATAATCATATTGTTATATAATAATCATTCGCCGTTTAGTACGATTTCGAGGGTTTTTTTTCGTTCCAAAATTCCGATTCGAATAATGATAATAATTCGCGTGCCCGAGATATTTATCGTAATTCTTCTTATAATCTCATTGCGTATCGCGAGTTTACATTTTAATTCGAATATACAAGTAACGCGCCGACATCGTATAAAACAACGGAAAGGAAAAATGTGTTCCGCCGAACGAAAATCGCTTTTAATTCGAAAATTCGTACGAACTAAAATACGATTATAATTTGTTTTCAGCTTATTAGTGTAGTACTTTGAATGGCACGCGCTTTATAAATGAATATTTGAAAGAGTCGTACGAAGCGCGTGTAGGAATGTAAAACAAATAGTAACTACGTACCGACAAAACACGGCCCGTTTACAATTCCGAAAATTACGAACGTTTCGTTTAGATAAAAAAAACGTTTGCGATTATTATCGAACGATTGATCGCTTGTCGCGTTTATTAATATAAACGCTACTCGAGAAATAAGTCGAAATACCGTTAAAACCGAAGGAAATGCGTTTAGGTAACTGAATAAAACATAAACTTATGGCCATTTATGCTGAGGGTAGATGTAAAAGTCTACAATGCGTGTATTTTATATAATTCGGGTACTACGCCGCTTGATTTTATTTCGAGTATGAAAAATAAACGACAAAAATCTCGTTTTGGACGACACAATCTCGATATACAAATATAAGTTTTAAATTTTAGGTATTTATTTTCGTTCTTTTCGCGTATATAAATATAGATAGATACATACATACACACACACACACACACACATATATATATATAAAGACACTAAAAGTAAAACACGGTCACCCGTCTCGAGTACACGACTAATAAAAATACAAAACGTGTACAGCGGACACGGTAGATTTTCTCGAACGTCATTGTCGGCATATTATTGTTCTACGTATAGCAAAACACACACGTACGTGATAATGACAAAAATACTCACTCACACATCGACACGTACTTACACATTACAGCGTAATCATCGTTTTCTTTCGCGTTTACACGCCTGTAAATATACACATATACACGTATACGTATATACATATAGATGTACAAACGAAATCTTACTCGTACACACACTAACGTAACTTATAATTTCAGTACTTTTGTTTAAAGTTAACTGGAAATTAACACGTCGAGTTTTAAGAATATTTGTCGCGTTAAGTTAGAATTAACTAAAATTAATTTAGCTTTTCGCCTTTTTAATGCCCCGCCTTGTCTATATATATATTTTTTTTAAATACTTCACGCGATAGAATATATAACGTATTGAAACACTATCTCAATTACACGTCGAATTTTACCATAAAACCATGCGTGCCGCGCTATAAATTTGTTGTAATTGCGCTTTTCCGGCCATACGCGATAAAACGACGTAAGTAAAATATTACGCGTATAATACGACAATTTAAAATATAATTTTGTATCTGTTAACGTGAGGACGCTTTTAGTTTTTTAGCGTATTCTATGTATACCGTAAGAACATAAAACTCAGAAAAAAGAACAATTTGGAAACGAATAATTTATTTGCATAATATAAATAATATTTAACATAGTTCTATATGTGAATATATATACATCTACCTATACCATTTTTACTTTCCTGGTTTTTTTGAAACACCCTCTATACACCATAAACGCGTGTACGTATAACTTCGAGTATTATCATAATTTGATCACCACGAATTTCCGAATGATATAAAATACTTGCACCGTCATCCAACAAACCAACGACGAACGTATATAATATATAATAACGACGCGTTATTATTTAGGTACACTGGAATTATAACGTCCGGACACCTGTTGTACGATTAATTTGCTTGTAATTTCTATAATTCGTTAAAACGAATTATAACGATAATAATAATCGTAATCGTACGAAGAGCACCGGTAACGGCGACATAGTTTACATTTTCGCTACTACGTATAAAAAGTAAAACTTTCGCTATTTATATCGGTTTAAAAAAGAATCCGAACTTGGAAACGAATTTAAAGGTATACGTTTCCTACGTAAAACTCGATTACCGTTGAACCTAACGATCGTTATGCATTATTTCGGATAATCGCGGAATACCGGAATTCCGCCGTGAGTGGTAACATGATTTAAGTTATAATTCGATTTAACGCGAAGAGTTTAACAAAATTATTTCACTCGCCCGGTGTTGGTAACGATCGTAATAATAATGTTTAACGCGACGAACAAAATAGAATTTTACATAAACACACGATACCGGACAAGAATGGATACGCATCACTCGCCCGCCCCGCGTTCAAATATATATTATTTTCTGTCGCCGTAATAATGTACGCGCGTCGTAGACGTGACTGTATTTTAAACTTTTAAATCAAATAATAATAATAATAACAACGAGGACGGAAAGCGTACCGAATTATTGCACGCAATAGGTCGTGGGAGTTGGGTGGTCGACCCGTCTCGTCCGTATTTATGCGAAACCGGTTTTTATTTATTTTCTCCCCTACTCTTGACTACCAAAGACTTGAGAATATACAAAATACGCGCGTATATGAATAATAAAGCACCGGGCGGCCCGGTGACGTTTCGTCGTTATAACAATAATTACGAGCCTATATACACCGCGTGTCAGTGTATCATATATATATATATATAAAGAGAACAAAATTGATTCTAATAATAATAATTAACGTATTTACTTGAATCCGTCTTTCCTATGATATCGTACACTTAATAATACACACGGTAATATATGGTCGTTAATAGGTCCGGTATAATATATGTTTATATATATATATACATATATGTTACTTGTGTATTTGTAGACCAGAGGAAGAGGAAAGCCCCGCGGGTAGATGTGCGTATTTCTCCCTCGTCCTCCACGCTGATTTATCTATAATCTATAAGTAGGACAAAAATACACTTATTTCCCACGTGCTCTACAAGCTCGGAATAACAACGTTTGTCCAATCCGTATGTCGAAGAATTCGACGATTTTTCTTTTTTTACTATTTTACAGCGCGTAAATATCCGAGCGCGCCATTGTCCACAAGCTTAGCTTTTCAACGAGAGTTACAAAATTTCCGTACAACTATCGCGAACAATTCAAAATTGTACACCTACGCCCGTATATATATTTATACATAAAACGGCGAGTTTCCGACAAATATACTCCGAAATGTGCGAATTAATTGAAACAAACGCTCGTTCTCGATTTCGTCGAACATTGGTTGATTTGTAAAAATAAGCGCGTACGATTATTATTTTTTTATGAAATAAACACGACGAAGAATTTACGATAAAACAAATACGACACGATTTCTAAATATTTCGATAGTTTTTCCCGTTTTGGTACGTTCTATAAAATACGCGCCGACGTTAAGCGAAATCGATTTAATTTTGTTCTTTTTTAATTGGACGAGTTCGTTAAAGAACATATTTAATTTGTAAACGGACAGTGTAACGTACGCGGTAAAATAAATAACAACAGTAAAAAGCGAATTGAAAACGTAAATCGTCAACAAGCAACCCTACGAAATTCCGCACTCGGGGGAAATTAATCTTTCGTTATACGCCGCCTAATTTGCGCATACTATTTTCTATCGGGAGGAGCGATTACTTTTATTTGCCCCTCCCTCGTGTCCGCCCTCGGCTTTATGGTTACGGTTTACGAAGTAACACGCGTTGCCGTCGTCGGAAAACTAAACGATAGCATTCGTACGCGTACGTGCAATACCGATAGGACGAGCGTGGATAAATTCGATTTAAACGGTTCGTTTAATATTACGTCGTTATTACGGGTTTTCGCCGTTCTTAATCATTTTTAACGCGTTATGATTACCGTGCGATCGTAATATCGTACGGCCGCCAGACGTCGCTAGCCAACTGCAAGTCGTGTATTGGGTTCCATCGACGACGATCACGAATTATGTAAATATACGTTCCGATCGAAGCCGTGCCGTTTTATACGCGCGCGCGTATACGACCTCCCTTGTTATTACGCGCGGCGCGGGTTTTCTGCGACGACAATCCTATTATTATTCCCGACGTACCCGCGCGTCGCGGTTACGTTAGGTCAGGTACTCGGGAAGAGTCGGTTAACCGCTAACCGTTAACGTTGCATTTCGTACGCCAGGCTTTCGGTTAATTCCAACGACGATTGCCGACGGATTTCCAAAAACCGTTTTGTGCTCTCGTCGTTCCGCACAGATACGTCGATTTTCCGCGTGAGGGATGCACCCCGAACGTAGTTCGTTCGAGAACAAATGCAAACCAACTTTTTCGCTTCTATTTCGTACGATACATATTTAAAATGTATTCACCGGTCGCTTACCAACGCGAGGCGCTTATTGCTTGTCTACAGGTATTAACGTATTACGATCCAATGAGTCCGGTGATCGATATATCGTTATTGACAATCGCCGTTACGATTTATCGTAAACTAAAAGAAGTATTTTATTTTCGTCCTACTTGTAGTTTATAGATAAACCAGAGGGGAGGACAAGGGAGAAATACGCACATCCGCCCGTGGGGCTCTCCTCCTCCTCCGGTCTACAAATACACACGTAACATATAAACATATATTATACCGGACCTATTAACGACCATATATTACCGTGTATACCGCGCGTATTATTTATGTGTACGATATCATACAAAAGACGGATTCGAGCAATTATTTCGTTGGCGAAACATATTGTTCGGTTTCTTCGACGAGAACGCGTAATAGTTTTGGTATATTTACGTACGTGTATATTCCACGTCGACACGATTGCGCGCGTAAATATCTAGCCCAATGTGTATTTTATCGGAAGTAATATATGTTTATACGTTTCTGACAGAACGATTTCTAATAGGATAATTTTTGGACAAAATATTATGGATCTTGTGTAAACGTCGGTTGTACGGAATGTTCGGGAATGTTCGGGAATACCCGAATGGATTTATGGCGTTTCTATTGACGTTCCTAACGACTGATTAAAAGTGACCCGCGCGGAAAATTCCCCAACGCGTCGCTTTGGACAAAATGTAATTCGACAATAACGTTCCACTCGAGAGACGGTAAATCGGAAATTTCGCCCCATTCTCCGGTGGGGCCTACCGATGGTACGTCGCCCTGTTTGCCTGGCTCTTACGACACGTACATCGATTAAAGTGATTACCTGGGGGGGGACGGTAAATTTTACCAAAAAAAAATAATAATTTCGAAAAACGGAATAAAACGTTCGTTGATTTCGTTGGCTAATATCGTGTGTACGTTCAACAGGTCGGCGGAAAAACGAGATGCGTAAAATCGCTGTACTCTTATCGATGGCGGCCGTGACGGTGGCGGTCTTCGGCGCCGTGCCGACGGCCGCGACGAAGACACGCGACGACGACACGGTCGACGGTAATCGGGTCGGTTTGACATCGGCCGACGAAACCGTGAACGATATTGGCGGCGGTTTCGACGACAATAAGGAAAACGTGGCGGCGACGGTACCGACGGCGGAACCCGCGAAAACGGTGAAACTGCAATCGGCCAAACAGCACAACGCCAAACTTTTGAACCGGTTGGGCATGAAAAGGGTACGGACCAACGGCGGCGGCAGCGGCGGCGGTCCGAACCATCACCGAAAACGGTTGGCCAGCCAATCGAGAAGCAAGTACGCGCCGGACGGCGGCAAAGGCGGTTCCGATTCGCAAATGTTCATCGTCAAGCTACCGCCGCACTCGCACTTTTACGACGACGGTGCCGCCCCGGCCGTCCGCCAACGACCGCAACACCACCGGGCGCCGTCACCGCACCACCACAGCCACTATAATCACCAGCAGCAGCAACCGTACATGAGCCTGAACACGGTGCCGGTGGGCTTCGTGTCCAACGGGAAACCGGCCAAAGTGTACCACTGGAACTTGCCCGTCATCAAGAAGCACGCCATGCAGGCCGCCCGGTACAAGCTGGCGACCGGCGAGCTCGATCAGCAGTCCGCGGCCGCCGTCTCGGCCGTGGGCTCCAAGGCGCACGCGCCGCGCCGCACGCTCTACTATAAGCCGAGGGCGGCCGGCAAACCGGTGAAGAAATCGTTCGTCAACAACGGCAAACCCAACGGGTTCTACGTGGTGAGCAACAAGAACGCGGCCGCCGCCGCCGCCGCCGCGCCGCAATACCACAAAATCATCAAGGCGTACTACGGTAGCGGCGACGATTAGGGTGAGTATCGTACGTAAATTCGAAAATCGTTCCGTTCCCTTTTTTGGGCCAAGTGCGCCCCCTCCTGTTCGGCGCTCCTACGCGAAAATCGTTCGGATCACCGGCTGTACTCGCGTACGGAGTAGAGTATCTTGGTCATAGGATCGACCGGCAACGAAACCCTTTGTAACACGCGAAGGTGTATTCCGTGAAAGAAATTCCGTCGTACGTACCTTCGCGCGACGTATTAGCTACACGGGCCAATAATAACGCGAGAAACGTATCGTTTTTCCCCTAATTCCGACGAACATTTACGACGTTTTCCCGCGCCAATATCGTCCGCGTTTCTTCCTAAGGCTTGGTTCACGCGCGTTCGACGCAACGATAACGCAAATATCTACGCGCGTTTTTCCATCTTTGCCGGAACACAAAACCCGACCGACTGTAGTATAAACGTGCGCTATACGCGTAAAATCTAAATTCACGCGACCGCTGACTAAAAAACGCGCGTTGGGGAGCCTTTGGCTCCGTTCCGTATACACTACATTGACCGTAACGCACTTTTACACGCGCTCGTCGCCGATAATAACGATACGCTCGTGTATAGTTCGACGAATTCCGTTTCATATATAATCTTACGCGCACGGTCGTCGCGTGTACGTATAGGTGGGGTACGAACGAAATTGTTTGCCCGACGCGTTTTTCGAAAACGGCGTCATTTCTTGACGGCGCGTACGTACACGCCATTATTTACGTACATTCCCCGTCGTGACGTCGTTAATCCCCCCCGATATCACGCGTCCGGTTTGTCGTCGAACGCTTCTAATATGTACGGGACACGTCGACAAATACGATCGTCCGGCCGATTCGTACGGTTAAAAGACGACGGTATAAGCGGCGCTGGGAAAACATTATCGGGAGGTGAACACTGAAATGTATACGGAAAATGTACGTTCCGAATGACAAGACCTACGCGAGTAGTACAGCTATTAATACACTTGACCGATCGTACGCGTTATTGCCTGCGCTAGACGCCTTTCGTCAACGTTCCTCTTATAATAATATTGTTATCCAAAATTACTCGCGTATATTTGTTACGAACGATATATCGTGCCGCGGCGGACGAGACGTTTCGGTCGTTTTTTTTCTACTATATCAGACGCGTTTTTTAAACGTTACTATAATAATAACATTGTTATCCGAACTATTTATATATATATATATATATTTAACATAAACAATATATCACGCGGCGGACGAGACGTATCGGTCGTGTTATTTTTTTAGCCACGGTGCCCGTTTGCGGCAAGCAGCGAGATCGGATCGAAACGAGTAAATATCGGGGAGGGGGGGGGGAGAAGAGGGAAATCGTAAAAACACGGATCTAAAATATTGAATAATAATTACGACGTATCCTCGGGGGAGAACAAAAAAACAAAATAGGAGGCGAGTACGTGGAGATGAAAAAAATAGACATGTTCCAAATCGACAAATATTACGTACGTTTTCTAGTCGTAAACGAGTCTTCGCGACTCTCCAGGGTAACCATTCCGTGAACTCTCACAATAATATACGTGTACACACACATTTATATATATACCGATATTTCACGCCTAGTACCGCTAACGGTACACCGGTACGATGTGTGTTTACCGGTTTGAAGAAATCGAGAATTAAGGAAAAAAGAATATTGTACATTGTCGTGTCCTCGTCTTACTAGTTGTTTATCCATAGTCACGCCGTAGATAGAAAAAAACATTAATAAACTATTCGCGTTTTCTTTCGTTCGTCAATTCTCGTACATCGGTTCGGTAACTCGATGCAACCGGTGTTATTCTCCTTTCGCCGTTCACTACCTCGTCGTGTTTAATAACGCGGGTTTCGCGTAACGCGCGTTTTTCGGATAGTATTTTTCGCTCCCGATTTTACGGCGTTTCCGTCAAAACGCTATTTCCGTTTTCCGCTCGTTTCGGGTTAGGCCGAAAACGTCGAAAGACGACCCAACCAAAAGTTCGTTAGCGACCGACCACGTTTACATTGTACGCGTCGTAACATTCAGACGTTGTTTTCGTCCGCTTAAAACTACCGAAATACCGCGCAGACGTCACGGGTCCGACGCTCCCGGTTTGATACCGCGGATACCATACGCACCACGTTACCGCGTAACGCAACGTCTATTATTGGACCGTTGTCCGGTCGGGTCTCGAGAAACAATGTACACGCGATCCGATCGCGTGTAAAAGATGGCGTTTTATGCTCGCATCTCGTTTCCGCCCCGAGACGCGGGGTTACGGTTCGGTATTTATAACTTTAAAGTACGATAGTGTACTTAACGGAGTTCTTTCCCTCGCTCCCCTCGTTCTGCTCACAGAAACACTCGATCGAAAACTGTTTTAATGTTTGTTATATATATATATATATATATACGTGTGTGTGTGTGTGTATTGAGCCGAAATGCAATCCATAAAACAAAGAAAAAACCGATTTAATATCACGTGCCGTGTGCGCCAGGCCGCGGCGAAGACGGATATACATTTATATATTAATTATGGTCGTCGTTATGAGTAACGATTAAGCGGGCGCATGGTAGTGTAACGTCCTTTTTAAGTCGTTGACCGAAATAACAAACCCACGCACGTACACGGTACGCGCCTAAATAGTATATATTAAGTATGAAATACGTTTCTTTTTTCTATTTTCGTTAACCTTTGTGGGTGTGCGCGTGTGCGTGTATTTTATTACAGGAACGGAATGCGAGCGGCCGTAACAAGAAAATAAAATGCGTATATATGTTAAGTGTTCAACAAGTTGGACCGTTTCGCGAGAAGATATGGCAACAACGACGACCACGACTTGTAATCTATTTAATTTTATATAATAATCGGTTTTTTTTTATTGTAAATATCGCCACGTAGTCTATATAATAATTTAATACTACCTATATTATATAATATTACGTGCTTATTTTAATATATATATATATAAATTTTCTATTTATTGTAATCAAATCAAACGTCACTATAAACAATTTTTGTACATATTATTATAGCGCGTATATATATTCTAATTCGTTAACGCGTATATTGACCGTATACGCGTTAAGTACGTCTATAATAATTTTAAAAACCAATAATTATACGTATTACAATATGTTACGCTCAAATTTTATATCGTGTATCATCAGACTGAAATACTAACATAACACGTTTTATACATTATACACTTTGTATATTATTGTCGATCCATTATTAAATATAAATATATATTTATAATATTGTATTAATTTAAATAATAATAATATATACGTATGTACGCGCATTTTTTAACGTTCGATATGATTTTCGAAACGCGTTTTCTACGAAAGAAGAAAACGAAAGCCCGCGGATACGGGAACGTATACAATATGTCGCCGTTTTGTACGCGCCGCTACGATTGGCGTTCATTAAACGTCAATTCGTTTTGGTTCCCAGATTTCGTTACGCGGTTTTTGGAAAAATTCTAACTGCCGGCCGTGCGAAGCGAAATTCTTTATTCGCGCGCGAAATTAGCCCGAACGTGTTCGCGCCGTACATTCCACGGCCGTCTTTAACGTGAAAAACGGAAACAAAACGCCGTCGCGTCGTAACAACGTAAACGTATTTAATTCGTCGGCAAATATCGCGAACTTCGAACCGGCCACCGCGATATTACTGGAACGTACGTAACTCGCGCGCGTTATTTACGATCGATAATTTCCAACACGGGTTACGCACGTAGGACAGCATATATATATAACAACGGAGGCTTCTCGTCCAGTTTGTTTCGCCGGCGTCGGGATGTCCACTCGCCGAGTGCTAGAGTGCCGGGCGTTCTTCTAGCCCCGAAACAACGACGTCGGTGCGACGCGCGCGAGTGTCACTGACGCGGCTTTTTCAGACGTACGCCGAACACGCGCGGCTTCACAAAACGCACATTTTCCGCGTGTTCTTCCACTTGGCCCTTTTGGCCAATCGTCGCGATGAAATTAGACGCCTGCCGTTACGATTATATCGTCTCGTTTCCCGTACAAACACCCCAACTACGTTATCACACATTGTTGTAATAACGTCGCGACGATCGCGATTTTCCGTCTCGTTCCGCAAACGTAAAACATATTAAATACACGCAAACGCGATATCACCTTCCCGCCGTTATCGTTTCTCGATCTTTCAATTTGTTATATATAATTTTATTTTCTTGTCCTACATCCATATATCCGAACGCGATATATATAACCCGCATGTTTACCGTAATATATATATATATATATGCACATTCGGCCATAAATCCGCCCGAAGACAAGCGGCACCCACTACGAGTCGCGGACCGAATTTTTATACCGTATACCGGGTTTTATGTTAATTACGACAATATAATAATATCGCTATGATACATCGCCTCGGACGTTCGTATACATATATATATATATACGAATCCGTTATAATAACCGCGCTCCGTCGCGACGATGTCCGATAATGGGTAAAATACCGACAACAATAATAACGGCTAATAATAATAAGTATAACCGGTTGCTAATCGGCGTACCGAAAAGTGCGTACGGGCGCTCGATCGCGAAACGGCTATTTTCGTTAGGTATTATTCCGTCCGTTCGTCCGCGCCGGGGAAATCTCGTCGGAAATGGATTAACACGTGTTCATCGGGTGGGCCGTTCGCCGCCACGGGTAACCGCTGACAATCGAGACCGTTGGTTTTTATTGTTACGTCAGGTCCGTAGGTGCGCCGCGCGTACAGTAAACGTCGCGTGTGATAAATCGACGTTTTTTTAAACGACTTTCGTCGAACAAATATTGGTGACGGACGGGCGTGTACGAACGGACGCCACTAGCGGGCCGCCCGGACGGCCAACACGGCGATCGCTTACGCGGAATAATGACGAAAACGACGAGACAAATGTCCGACGATTGCCGCGTCTCGCGCACAGCCCGAACGTTTCGTCAATACTTGCCGCCGCGATCATAATAACGTTTCGCCGTACATATTGTCGAATACGTCCGTAACGTCCGTCCGATGTACGCTCGAATAACGAACCGGTCGACGGACGAGGTAACCAACGAATTGTAGCGCGCGTCCTACATCCGACCGTGGTAGAATGGGAGAGACGGCGCGCGTCGTTGAATTGTCCGCGCGTAAATCGTAACAGAATTAACGAGAACGTTTGAAACGTACACGGCACGTCGCCGCGCCGTTCGCGACGAACGTTGCGGCGAATTCTCTCGGAACGCCTCCGGGACGTGCGTCACAAGCGCCCGAAAAACCCGTCTGACGAAATCGGAAACGTTTCTCGGTCAATGGGTTTTTTTTTTTTTGGCGAGACGAGTGGCGTTTCGCCCGAACAAATCGTTTTCCAACAACTATACGCGCGCCAATCGGACACGATCGCAAAACCCGGCGTCGCGTTTACGTCGTTCGATTTCCGGCCGTGTACCGTGTTGAAAATGGTTCGAGACGACGACGGCGGTACGTCATCCGTCTTCATAATGAGTGCCGGCCGACTGCCGGGCTGCCACGGCATTTCGTGCGACGAAGATAAATTTGAGGAAAAAAACCACGTCGTCGAGTTTACGACCTGTACGATTCGCCGCCTCGTAATTCGTTACACGTGGACATAAATCGTGCCGGTAAAGTACACGCGCGGTTATTTTACAAGAAAACCGCTGAATATAAAAAACGACCGACGATCGTTCGAAACGGCCGCCCGATAATATTGTAGTACTCGTACGAAACCGCTTGCAACGTCGGCGGAATGTCCGTAAAATTGAACGGCTTCGTTTTAGTGCCCTAACCGTACATACCGCGGTTGTTGTAATAACGCGGTAGACGGAGGCGAGACGACGGCCCGATTTCAACATTCTGCCAAGCGAGACGCCGAATTCGAGCGTTCCAATTTTCTCCCCGGCGTTCGACAATCGGTGTACCATAGGAAATTTATCGGTAGCTCGTATACGACGTACTTAAACCGTACGGGAATTTACGCTTGACGTTTGAATACGCTTTACGTACAACGATGTGTTGTTTATCTCGTTGCGCCGAGCAAATAGTATTCATTAGTGCGCCTAACGAAAGGATGTCGATTAAACGTGGAAAGTTTCTTTTACGATTTGACCTCTTTTAGTTTCGAGCTGACGATTAAATGAAAAATTGAAACGACGCCACTGTATGAGACGTCTCTGTACCGATTTCAAGTTTCAGACACACTTGCCCCGCGCCAAAGTCTCTTTGACGCTCCTCGCACTCTCTTTTCCACTCGTACATACAATAATCGGGTGATATTTTTTTTATACTATCCGCGTGTTTTACCTTCAATTAACGATTACGTATAAACATTTTTCCGTCCGTCACCCGGATTACAACAATCGGGAGACCGGTACCCGTTCGATTTACTCGGAAAAAGGAAATTTGACGGGTTCGCGGATTTGGACTTAAAACAATACGCCGCTTAATCGTCGTCGTCCGTGTCATACATATGATTTCCGCGGTATAACCAGTCGGCATTATCGAGTTAACAACCTCCCAGAAAACTCGGTAAATTACTTTTCCCGAAACCTGGCCAAATCGGTCCCTGAATTGGTCCTTTTCGTCGAAAAACCTCATAATTATCGTTTAACTGTACGTCTCGATAAAAGACGTTTTCGTTCCGCTAAATTAATTTTCCCCAAGTTCGGCTACAGGTACATCGTTTTTCATCGGCCCGAAACCGGTATTAGTACACCGAATTTCGAGCAAAAGGCTTCGTATCGTAATTGTATACACGATCCGTTGTATCGGTATGTTCGCATCGGTAGGCGGACAAGCAAAACAAGTCGTCGCGACCTTGGCGACTTCAGAACCGACCGTTAAATGGTGAGAGTGAGTGGTAATGGAGCGTGTGTCCGAGAATCGCGGAATTAATATCGCGGTCCCGGACGCGCGGATCCTCCAGTTCCGGGGGCATTTACCGCGAATTTCACGTTCCCGGAGTGGATCGTTCGGGTCGACCAGTCGACCAATCACCACCGCGAGCGATAGCGTAATACGTAAAATGATTCGGCGGCCAACAACAATCTCGAATGTTCCGCGCGGCCCGATAAACTTTCGAAACCGACCGTTTGAACACCGTATACGCGCGTTCGTACGGCCGAGAACGCGGGCGTCGCTTCGGTGTCATCGATATCTCCGTCTCGGATCTCTTTGCCTGAAACTCGAAAGCGCGCCGCCGCGGATGCAACAACAGGTAGTCCACTCGCGTATTTTATTCGGTCGTACACGCCGCGCGCACGTACCGCGTGCTACACACACACACACACACACACACACACACACTTATATATGTATATAAATATATATATAGCGGGCGAGCGCGAGGACGGGGACGTTTACGGAATTAATAAATCCCGACGTGCCCGTGTGTACGATAGATATATACACATATATTAGTCATATCGTTGTCGTTCCCATTGTCTGCGGAGGAGAAGAAAAAGTTCACAGCGCGTGTTATATACGTTAACGCGCGCGCCATCCATTGTGTGAAACCGGGTGCCCCCGATATCGGTATCCGATTGTTTCCCATCAACCCGGTAACAATATACACGTATTATATGGACGCTTTGACGTTTCCACCACCGCGAAGACGCGGCCGGTAGGGTGACGTGGCGGGCGGGTAGTTCGGTTTTATTATTACGTATTTATTTATGGTTGTCCCGCCGCGCCGAGACGACCGTTTCAACTGACGCGTGCGTATTCCGTTTCGTCCCGACGTAAACGGAGACGAAATCGGACGAGAGACATACTACGCGACACACGGTACGCGCGTATGCGACGTGTTCACGACGCGCACACCGGACGCCGAACGTTTCGGAAAATTAACGTTTTCCGGCCGTCCGCGACAAGTGTACCGCGCCCGACGGGCGATTCGGACTCGCGCCGACGGGCCGTGGCTCCTTGTTCGGGTTTATGGCTGGCCGACGGAGGCTGCGAAGACAATATACGACGACGAACTGTTCTCGGAACCGAAAACGACGTATTTTGTTCGTTACTCGACCACAATGGGAATACGACGGCCGCGTGTAGTACATACGTGTACGCGGACGCGTATTGTTCGTAAACGAACCGTGAGAATACCGCCGCCGGTTAGGTCCGAATAAATTCCGTCAAACCGACGACGTGGGTCTAACGCCGTGATTAAATCGTTTGGAACCGTCCGTTTTCGACGGTACTTTTGTTTACGATTCCGCGAGAGACACGCGTCGCGCGCGCGGGATACGTTATATTTATTCGCCCCCCAAGTTCGAAAGAAAATAAACGACCCTAACTCGGTCGAGTAAAACTAATACCGCGCGTACGTATTTACAGTAGAGTTTCATTAATCCCGTCAGTCCGTACATCCGGTTAATCCGGACGGATGTTAAAAATAACGCGCGAAACGAAAAATGTAAATACGTAAATAAATTAGGAAAAAATAGACGATAATGAGTAAACGACGAAGTCATCGATACGACTTTTTATATTTGTACGCGCCCTAATGGTTTCTTAGGTTTATTAAAAAACTAGACTACGTAAATCATATTTTACGATCGGAACGTTATTTTTAATTGTTTTAATAAAACTAATTCCATGTACATTTTAAATTTGGTTCCGGACTTTCGGTGCTCCGGACAGATTCCCCGGTCCTCTCAAGTCCGGATTAACGAGATTCTACTGTACGTGCAAACGAAACAACCGAACGCGCGTGCATTGTGTAATATTACGGATAGTACTACTACACGAAGACCGTACGAGTGCACGTATTTTAAAATACCGCGTCGTGTCGATTATTACGGAAAACGTAGACGAACGTCCGAATAGTAATTTTCCTATGTATTACGTAGACGAGCTCGAGTGGTTTTCGTCGTGTCTATGCGACGCTAGCAGTAACGGTCGCGGGAACGCACGTGAACGCCGGCCGTTTCGGCGTATATCGGCGAATTTGGTTTACGACCGCGGGAAAGCCGACCCGTCGATTTCGCGTATACATTTGTATACGAGGTCCAACGGCGGCGATCGCGAAACGATAATTATGACCGTTCGGCGGTCGTCCCGCGAAAACGTATCGCCGGAAACTCGCGTCGTCGTATATACGGGGGGGGGACGCAACAAATTATCGGAACGCCGTAAACGCAGACGTCCGAGTTGGGTTTTTGTTTTACAATTGAATAACTCTGAATACAATACGCGCCTATCTTATATATATATATATATATAAGTATGTATAGTTTGTCGTCGGCATTTTATTCATTTCCCATATGTCGTGTACGTATACGTTACAAAGGTACAACGACGCATGATTTCCCGTATATGTATACGTGTGTATGTGTGTATCTCCAAAGATTGTACATTAGTAATTCCGAAAAATAACAACCGCGCGACGGCGGTAATCGTTGATTTATTCGACGCGGAAAAAAATAACCGTATAAATTGGCGTGTGGGCACTCCGACGTACTCTCGACGCGCGTATAAGGTATATATATATATATATATAACGATACGTATTTTTTATATTCGTATATATATATACCCGTAAGCGTTCGCTTGTGGCGCGAATATGGAAACAAAACATAATTTACGGATCGCCCTTTTTTTTTCGTTAAACAAAAAAAATCGTTCGTGCCGTTCCACGCAATTGTCCGTACCATTATTTCGTGTTGCGCCATACCACCCGTAATAGATGATAATGGTTTCGTCGGGTGTTCGCGCAGGACGATGAAAAAAAAAGCTAAGTTTCGCGTCGTATTTCTCGTTTGTATTTCGTCGAATATTCCTTGTTTTTTTTTTTGCGTAACCATTTTCGTAGCTTTACACGTATCCACGTCTCTCGGTCGAACAACGATTTGAACGCGACGTATAACAAACGGGGAATTACGTAGAAAGTGAATAACGTACGACGAGAGTAACCGTTGTACATCGTCGAACGCCAAATGTCCCGCGACAAATGAAAAGCGCGATATTTATATTTATATATATGTGTGTGTGTGTGTAAAATATATTTATATTCGCCGAAAACAAAGTATTTTGATATACGTTCGTTAATGGATTCTAAACATTAGACAATAAACAAAATCGATAGAATTTCAAAGTACGTCGTGTCACGCTATCCAAGGGCTCGCTATTAATATTCGTATCGTGCACGGTTTCGAAAACAACAATTTTCTTCGTATTACGGAATTTTTACAATAACCGTAACGCGGTGGTTGCCCCGTGAAAGCCATCGATTACGCGACGCACTTTTCGTACAGCTATAGACTTAAAATTAATCGAAAATTTGGACCAATCGAATTCGATTTGAACTCGTTAACCTCGCTTTTCTAGGTTGATTGTGGCGATCGGTATTTGAATTCAGACTACGTTGAAAAAACAAAAACCGAGTCGACTTTAGTGATTTTTAGATATTTGTTCTCGTGAACTAAACAAAAACAAATCAAAATGAAACGATAATATCGTAATTCTAAAAATTCTAAATACGCTTTGGGAAAAACGCGTTTCCGATCGAACCTCCGACTTGAATTCGTGTATAGGACAAAATATTCCGATAGCGGAAAAGTCCACTCCCCGTTTCGGATACTAATCCGGAACGTAATTATTATTTTTAAATTATGTAGCCGAGGTTCCCAACCTGGGTAACGCGATATCTAAGGGTGGAAAGCACGAGATTTAACTCGCTTAAAAGAAAAGCGATCGGGGTTATATTTTTAAACGATTTTCGGCCTTTCGCCGATCGTCATTACAAAATTTGTAAACGAAAAAAAAACGTCGATTCTAACCGTCTGTTCAAGTGCTTTTGAAACGGTTTTTTTTTTAAATAACATTTCGTAATAATTGTAATGACGAAAAAAATTCCCGACCGTTCAAACGGAATATCCGTAAAAACGGATCGATTACGTTTTCGAAAAAGTCGCGTCGAATGATTTATTTTAACGAGGAGTGTAAGGATTTTGAAGTTTTAAACCAGGGGAGGGGGCGGGCAAAGTAAAAAAGGTTACTACGCAGGATCGATCAGAAAAGACGACCACGAACGTGACGGAACAACGCTTGTCGGTCAAGCAATTAATGTGTATTTGAAACACGCGCGTGCCCGAGAGTCGGGCCGCGGCCGCGCGCGACTAATAAAAAATTCTGACAGTTTACTGTCGCGGTGTATTATATCCGGCTGAAAAGCGGTTCGTGTTTTTTAGCGACAGACGCGGGCACCGCCCGACTGTGTAACGCCATAATAATAATAATAGTCGTACACGACTATAGCGGCCGGTACAATATAAACAGCCCACCGCGACCGTAATAATCGTTTATATCGCCGCGTTTCACAAGCGCGCGAACTCTCCACCGCTATTAATAAATTACGATAAATATATAGATATATTTACAAGAATCGTAGCGTACGAATGTAAAAATGTACGGTTCCGAGGCCTCTGGTTTTTTTTTAACAGTTTCGTCTTTAATAAATTACAGTAAAAAAAAAGACCGTCGATCGTAATAGTATTATTACTCGTCGTAATTAATAAGTAAATGACGCGGCGAGTGTACGAAAATTTATCGCGTTACCTCCACATCTCCTTCCCCGCCACCGTAACGATTCGACAAAACCGCCGCGAAACGTTCCATCACGGACGAATACTACGCACTTAGCGTACACAGCGGCTTTACGATGTTTCCAATATAAAAACGTGTTTTTTTACGTTAAAAACGGTAATAATTATCGATTATTTATTGACGCCATAATCATATATATATATATATATATATATATATATGATACATACACACACAATACGAGCGAAGAAAACGAGAACGTTAATATGAACGCCGACTGGTTATTATTTAAAATATATATTCGAGGTACCAATATGATCGCGAGAAGCGGCACCATTTCCCTCCCCCCTACAATTGACAACGCGACCGTTAAGAGCGGCTATAATTCGAGAGAGAGGATTGCGCGCCAACGGACGTCGGTCGTCGATAATAATTAACGAACGGACGTGTCAGCGGTGTCTCCTGGAGCCAATACCGTAACGTTACGAACGAAACGTGGAACGCGTTATTTTGTTTCGTTTTATTTGGACGCCGAGAAGTCGTCTTCCAGTTTCAAACGTCCCGTTGTTTCTTAAATTCTTCGAATAAATCCGAATCGGTCTCACAATACGTAAACCCGCTTACAACAACCGACCGCCGTACTACCGCCACTACGACGCCGCGCCCGTAAAATATTAAAATTATTAATAACCCGCGTACTTCTTCCTGGTGTGTATATTAAGTAATTTTTCTACGAATCGATTTGAAAACACGTGGACACCTTATTCGCGGTACTATAAATAATTATTTTACGCGCTTCGGATCGGAAAAAAATCGCGACGTACGTTACGTCGGATGTTTCGCGTCTTCAACCAGTTCGAAATGCGTGTAATAGCTACGGATTTTTCTTTCCGGGTATTCGCATTGCACGAGCGACTACTGACGAATACATTAAATGAAGAACCTTAAGCGTATTAACCATCCAGACTTCCAAACTAAATAAATGGTCTGGGTTGTGCGCGTAATTGTTTCGCAATAAATACATTATACACCCGAGTATTTTATATTTTTACTTTCCGCGTATTAGTCATTGTTCGAAGAGAAAAAACGTAGCCGTAGAAATTCCGAATAGTCTCCATAATTGAACGTTTATAAAAATCGTTCGGCCTCGTGGTACCGCCCGCATACGGATAACCAACCTATCGGGTTCATTGCCGACTCGTGACGTATATTGTCGGCGGCGAATGCACAAATTTCCGGATACGTAAAACAAAATTTAACGCTTGGAAAACGATAGGATAAAAAAAAACGCGTTGGCGGGCCCGTTGAAAATTTTTCAACGACGCTATACGAAAACGAATTTGTAAAACGCTCCTTATACGAAATTAACGTACCGAATACATGCCGCTTAATATGTAAAGTACGTTTAAGTTATCCGACATTTCAAACCGACATAAATGTAACCGAAAACGATCGACTTCTGTTTCGTTTATGAACACAATTCTTTCAAATTTTGTTTCCGGCCATTGAAACAATATTTTGTTAACGCGTACGATATTATACTGCTCCTATAATAATAGTGCAACGAAATATCTACGTATATAATTTTTCTTTTAAACCGATTTCGACTCGCTTACAATGCGAAAAAACCGAACTGAAGAAATACTAGAAAACGTTTTAAATTAAAACTTTCCGGGCTGTTTGAATTCCCGACGATCTATAATTATTACTTAAATGACGTTCTCTAATAAGAAATCAAACCCGTCAAATATAAATAAATTTACGGGATACAAAAAAAACTGAATATATATAATTTCAACGAAGATTTCGCCCAAGTACATTATATAT
>JAIPRN010002418.1:0-30875 GCA_025469175.1 Geopemphigus sp. TES_GeoC_2020
GTGTGTGTGTGTGTGTGTGTGTGTGTGTGTGTGTGTGTGTGTGTGTGTGTGTGTGTGTGTGTGTGTGTGTGTGTGTGTGTGTGTGTGTGTGTGTGTGTGTGTGTGTGTGTGTGTGTGTATAGATATATATGTATACAGAGCGTTCCTCGAATCCCCGTGGTGTGGGTTAACGATGGCGAAATTTTCCGTAATTTTCTCTCTATACTTTCCCGTTTTTTTTTTTTTAGCCGTTTTCGAATCGCGCGACTAATTATTTATTATTATCGTCGTCGTCGTTCGAGCACGCACCGTTTATTGTACTCGGATACCGAATTCGCGAAACGTTCGGTTTCATTGTATGCAAATTCTCGAAATCGAACGTTCGCGAACAATACGAACGTAAAAAAAAAACAAAAACGTAGGTATATTCCCTCCCTTCGTCCTCCCCGCCGCCGTCTCCCCCCTAGCGGAGATTTCGAAATATCGAGTCCGATCGAACGTAAATCGCGTACGAAATCTATTGTCGTTTCAGCTCCCCCACCCACTGATCGAAAATAACGAGTTTATCTCCACGATTAACTGTTCCCGTCTATCGCGTTTTCGCGATCCGTACACACACACACACACACACACACACACACACACCGCGTACACCGATATTCGCGGAAATTTCGGTAAAAAATCGCGATCGCGTTCCGTCGTTATAATTCGTAACTGTTATTCCGATTTGAGATCACGATAACCGCCGCCGCCGCCGCCGCCGTGTGGATCGGGGACTTGTTGCGGGACGCGTTCCGGTCTTTCTGGAAATTCTTCGTTTTTCTTCGCGTTACGCACACTCTGTATACACCCGACGCGTCGTACTTACACCGTGTACGATACACACACGTCGTAATTTAATATTACTATAGGTACACGCACACACATAATACAATACTATACTACGTGTGTACACGCACGCACTATACGGCCGTGTTAGATATAGCGATGGACTCTACTACGTCTGGTGAGGGGGGGGGGTGGTGACGACGGAGTGGTACAATGGACCGACGTAGGTTTAATGGGGAGGGGGACACTGTAATCGAGTCAGCTGTTCGTCAGCAAAGTCGTTAACCTACGTCAACGCGGAACACTGCAACTGACCCCTTCCGCCGTCGTCGTCGTGCTGCTCGCTCGCGCAACCGCGGCGGGATCCTCGTCGCCGCCGCCGCCGCCGCCGCCGCCGACGACGACGATACTACACGCGACACGGGCGGGCGCGATACGTCCGCGTTTTCGTTTTGAACTTTCGTCGTCGTCCGGGCGCGAAATCGCCCAATTTCCACAGAATCCCCGTGTACGACGGTTGTTGATTTTTCGTTTTACGAAGTCTCGACCGACGGTCCGCCGTTCGTCATTTACCGCATATTTGGGCGCCGCAAACGATTACGAAAATCTCGTACCGACAGCGGGCCGGCGGCGTGGTGGTGATAAATGCACCGTAAAATCTGTCCGTAGAATATTACGCTATTCGGGCGCCGAAATTTTTCCGATCTTTTCGTATCGCCGTACCGAGCAAATAACGCGCGGAATTATTATCGGCATATATTTGTGTTCGGTTCCGACGGCCGGGCGCCTACAATTTCAAGCGCCGCCGACTACGATCCGACCCAATCGTCCGCTGTACTATTGGCGTACGTACTAGCCGGTCGTCCGAGATTTACCGATTTTATTACGGGAAAACGCTCGCCCGCGATTTATCGCAATAACGTTCCGGTACCCGATTCGGTCGACAAACGAAATGGTCGTATTCCGACGATTGGAATGTCCGTTCTGTCTAAATTAGTCGACTTTCGTCGTTGTACTGGCCAGTTAACGAACAACAAGAACCAATGACCGTTCGAAATATACGCGCGTTATCACGCTTATCGAAAAAAATGCGAAATTTTCGACGAATAAACGCCCAATGTATGTATATTTTTAGCTTCCAATCGAAACGAATGTGTGTAGCGTCGTCGCGCTCCGATATATAGAAATACACCGGGACATTTATTTCCGCGTTCGAAATATTTTTGCCGATAACGAATGGGGCGGCCGTACGTTTAAAATTTCGAAAACCGCACGTTGAGTTTACGCATTCGCGGCTACGCGCGTTAAAATTCCAAATGAACTATCGTTTGTACGTGCGCGTATATTCCATTCGGTTACCGTGGGAGGCTAAATCGCGCTTGAATCCCTCTCATCCTCTTCCCCCCCCGCCCTTGTGCGGACTTAGGCGCCGAAGTCTCGCAGAATTTTTACTGTACTTTTAAACCCCTCGGTTCGTGGTTGTGTAAGAGCCGGATTCGAACGATGAGTAACGCGAGCGCGCGCGCCCGGAATCGGGTTACTTGCGCAACGTCCGCCGTCGTACGTTTTACTTTTTTTGCGTGCCATTCTTCCTGGTAGAAAAGCTCGTTCCCGTCTTCGGTCGATCGCCAACTGCGGCCCCATCCACCCGTCGCCGCGACGACGACGTGCCCCGTTGACAATACGTTTACCGAAACGCCGGTCACCTGCCCCCGAATATTTCGTCAATTTTCGGCTCCGTTATACTCCGCTGATCTACACGCGTATTACTCATTACTCATTGCGTAAGATTGTGTACGTAAACGTAAACGAGACGGTCGACTACCGCCGATACATCGGTAATGACTAATGTGTTTTTTTTTTTTTTTAATAATTCCGATTCGATGACTACGCTTTAAGGATAGAGTGTGTTGGCCGGCGGCCTTTCTCCTGTTTCACGTACGTTCGGAAATCCGACGTTTCCGAAAAACAGGTAAAAAGCGTTAAGACGAACGACCGCGCGAATTTCGCTCGGAACGTAGGAGACATAATACGTCCGGAAAACAATCGGAACTCATCGTCCGACGAAACGCCGGGGAAATCGATACCGCGTATCTTGTTCCGTTCGTGGCGTAATTATTTTCTACTCGCCATTGCGGTAACGTTTTAATAAAAGCAATCGTGTTAACCTCCGTCGATGTACTACTCGATTACCTGTTTGTTTGGTTATTACGTGTCTTTAAAATAATCACGCGTCGTTAGATTATTTTATTGCGTTTCAATCGTCGAACACATCCGTTTCGGCTCCATTTGTCGCGTGCGCGCGCGTGTATACGTATGGCGTTTTCGTTTCTTGTAATTATTACGTATACACGGGACTCTAATCAGGGAGGAATACATATTCCGAAACTGAGGCGGATTTGAAACGGTGCACGAAGTTCAATCAATTTTCGGTCACCGAGTAGGGCCGAACGTCGTCGCGGACTTGGGTTTGGATTCAACAATAATAATTAACGGAATCAATAGCGAAATTCGAAATTGTTCGTTCACGAATCGCGCGTACCCAGTTACGAACGAACGACGACGAATTTTTAAACACGCGCGCGCTCGCGGAATATATCCATACTACTGTGGACGACATATATAAATATATTCTCTTTTTTCGTAGGCGTTTTTCGCCTAACGTTAATTTTGTCGATATATATATCTCGTACTCGGTCAACGCGTTTAGATATACAAAAGTGAACCGTATTCTCGCGTACGTATTTATATAATAGATATATAAAATGTAGGTAACCGACGTATAAATATAATTGACCTATTCGAAAGGCGAATATCGATTAACGAATATTTTACGAGTAGGTTTGTAGCGTACGGCGTATTGCGTTCGAACAATCTCGTCGAACCGCAGTTATATACGTACGCACTATCGTTAATAAACCTCGTTACCGGTTCGTTAACGTAAACGAATAAATTCGACGACCCGCGCGTTACGCAATACGTTTGAAAGAATCGATCGCCGAATATCGTTTTGGTAGAGCGTTACGACGCGGACGTATACCCTAAGTGAACGTCGTCCCTACACGCTCGTGTTCGGTAATCGGCGAAACGGCGGTTTCGGTTATTAAAGCGGAAGAAAAACTGACGATTTTCGAACAAATCGCGTACAGTTATTATCGACCACGGTACGGCGACTTTGCGCCACGCGCGAAATGTGTGCGCCGATGTTCGAGCGCAGAATTTCTCGTCCGGCTATGTACGCGCCGTGTACGTACATCATACGAAACCCGCCGCCACGTACGTAACAAGCGGAAATATAAACGCGCGCGCGCCGTATAGAAATGTGAAAACGTAATCGACGACGGCCTGGGACACGAGAGATTCCCAGGGCTTTGGTGGCCGAAGCCATTCCATAGACGTACTCAAGGTACGGCCATCGTACGTGACTTTCGGTCACGGGTCGTCCGTGGACCACCGGCACCGAACCGCAGTACGTCCGTACCCTGTTTTTGGACCGGGACGACGAACGCCGTTTGGTTCCCGGTCCCTCACTGGGTGAACGAGTCTACTATCCAACGCCTGTCCCACAACCCCCACGTTGCAGCCAAGGTAGGCACCTCAACCTGGTGGGACACTGCCTCCGGGCCGGCGAAAACAGTGGGGCTTCCCAACCCCGCGCATATCGATTAGGTTTTAAGTTGACATCGGTAGGTCAACTCGGAACGCGCATTTTAGGGCGTGTCCCTCCCGCTATTTTGGCCACCACGCCGGCTAACGGTGCCGAACTGACCCTCAAATAGAGACAGTCCCTAAGAAGCAGCTGACCTACCGTCAATAAGTTTCCTATTCGAGACCTGGGACGGTTCGAAAACGGTTTACCGGATAGCGGATTATCGGGGCCCGAGACGATTTAATCGCCAAGGTAATTAAACGGAACGTTATTAACGTTACGACGAACGGCGCGATTATTCGTTCGCGGGGATTTATTTCGGCCCGCGCGTTTCCCGGCGTAATAAGGAAACGTCGAATTTCGGATGCCGCGACGCGCGCGCCTAAAACACCACGGCACGCCCGATTTACGCGAATCGCTTACTCGAACTATTTTACGTACTTAACGTTCTACTAATACAATTCATCGAACATATACGCGAGTGTTACGCTCGCGGGCGTTACAGCGCCAACTAGTCGACTATTTATCGAGAGTTTATACATATATATATATACATATAAATATACGACGGCGATTTATCTTCGTTTTTAATTAATTAAAATTATTCGTCGTTCGTTTTATTTTATAAATAGCTTCGAACGACGTTCGCGTCCGCCGACAATTGTAATTCGACGACGTATTCAAATCGATCGGATTCGGGGCGCGCCAATCATTTTTACAAGAGTACGCGTTTGTAGATGAATACGCGTACGGGTAAAATATCGACGAGCGGCCGTGTGGAGAAAAACTCGCGTACACGTTAAACAACGCCTTCGCGCGCGATTCGGTCGATCGACAATACGAACACGGAAATAAAAAATTCGTTTCCAAAACGTACGGACGTTACGGGCTAATTACACGAGTAAGCCTACTATTGCGTGCCGCGCGGCTAGTGGCGTATTTAGACCGAAATTTTTTTTTTTTTTTGTGGGGGGGGTTAATTTTTAAATAAATCGGACGACCCTTACTAAACGAGACGTATTATAAACTTTAATAGATTATTCGTTTTTAATTAACGCGTTATATTATATTACAGCTATTGGTCATCATTGACTAAAAATATACATCTCGTAAGAAATTTATTGTTCATAAAAATTTTCGAGGTGGTTTTATATTTCCTCCCCCCCCCCCCGCTGGTTAGTTCGCCACAGCGCGCGACGGTATTACACGTTCGAAACAAGCGCCGTCGCGAGTAAATTGCGAACGTCGATTCGAATAATGATTATTTTATACGATAGTGCGACGCGCCGATTTTCTTTAGCGAAAAACGTTTCGTAAAGCGCCAATCGGATACAATTTTTAATATATAAAAAACTATATATATATCGCGATTTTTCGATCATACGCGTCCGTATCAAACGCGTTATAATATATTATACGTAACCTATTCGGTTTCAAGATTTCGCTATTATTCGCGTCGTTAAATGTTGTAGGCGCACGCGCGGCCGATAGAGTTGTATTTCCAATAAAACGGAATAATTGAACGTTTCGAATTGTATACCAATATTATATACCTTAACATGATTAATACGCTATAGCGTCAGGCTCTTGGCGTGACAACTCCGTCGCGTCGTCGTGGCCGCAGGTAGGTAGGTAGCGGCTAGGCCGCTAAATCGGGGGACGAAAAGATTATTTTATATTCTCTTTATTTTTCGTAAGGGAAGATGTAAATTGTTGCCCCGTGGCAGGGGATTGTCCTCTTCAACGCGCGCCATTCACGCGATAGTTTTTAACAAGTGTTGGTTTTCAAGAACTATTGTTAATTAGATTCGATGTACGAGGGGGGCGAGGTAAAAGAACGCGGGGATAGCTCGCGTTGCTCTCGTTAAGGATCGTAAATCCAATTGTTCGTAAACAATTTTCGTATTTTCAATAAACGATGGCCACTCATTGGTCCGAAGTACTGCCTACAAGCGTTCCGGGCCGGTCGGGGTATTGCCGATTTATAAATAAAATTTTAGAAAATACGCCATAGCGTGTTTTACGTAACAGTTACTGTACCAACAAACGACGCGCAATCGTGCGAATTATTCTTGGGAACGCAATGTAATTTGGCCTCTTCTTTTTCAAAGATTTACGTCTCGTGCGTGTACGTAAGAAATGCGTTGGTATCGCGGACGCGTATTATTTATCTTAAAAATATCGTACCCGATAGTACGAAACCGGCCGATTCTTTTAATCGTATTACGTAACGCGCGCGTGCGTACGCCGCGAATAATTATCGCGAAGAACGTAACGAATTTATTATTCGCTCACGAATCGGTAACGCGTTTATATACGTATTTACTAAATATGTACGTAACTGTAGTTCGCCGGGACAGTTAAAACGTGCGTACAACGCGCGGCACACTATTAACCGTATCCCGAAATGTTCGCGATATTTTGTTACGAATAGGTCAATAGCGCGTATACAACGGTTACCTACATTTTATAAAAATGACTAATCTATTATAAATATATATATATAGGCGAAAACAATTTGTGTCTAGTCTCATATACGTTCGAGTGCTTTGACCGGGTCCAAGAAATTCGAGAAAATGAACGCGAGCCGAAAAAATTCCTTAAAAGAAAAAAAAACGAATATATATATATATATATGTGTGTCATCCACGAGAGTACCGACTATATAATATCTATAGTTATAATAATAGTACACACACGCGGACACGTACGTTGGTACGTATTTCATAAGCTATGCAAATTTATGCGCGGCGCGAGCCGAATTAGTAATTTGGCGAGTTCTCGCGATGCGCGAATGTATAATGTACGTGCCGAGTGCGTTTCACCATTATTACGTACGTTACCTTATAATTGGGAACCGAAATACGACGAGGAGTATTCTATTTGTACCGAATTTCGGGTAAAAAACGTATAATACGATCCACGAGATTTCGACGAGCAAAAAATTATTCGAAATAATAAAAATCGAGAGTCGCGTACGTGTACGTGTGTATAAAAAATTTTCGAGTTGTTTTCGCGATTTTCCGAGTAAGTATTTTAGCCGTCGAATCGCGCGAGCAGTACGGTGCGCCGGTCGTAAGCGGCGTCGTCAGTGGCCGTACAAACGTGGGGGGGAGGGTTTGAGGATACCTCGAAAATTATCGGGAAAAATTATTTTCTTCCGAGACCCGTATACTTTTACGTCAATAATGACGAAAAACTAAAGTACTTTTAAACTTCGACACACGTTAAAATTCAATAAGCTATTGAACGTTTATAACGTGTATCGTTTCGTTAGGGTCGTTCGATTTATTTATTTAAAAATTAACCCCCCTCGCGTTAAACCGAAATCCAGGTCTAAGTGCGCCATTGGCGCGCCAAATCGGCGGCGGTACGTTCGGTGGCGTCGCTCGTTCGCGAACGTACACGCACGTTGGATGCCGTGTCGGTTGGCCGTCGGGACGACGGGCGGTATCGAAAAGTTCGCGTCGTCGGACGCTGCGCGGGGCGGGGGATCCGATTAGACGGACGCCGTTCGCGTTACGCGTCCGGTCGTCGGCCATTTTAGCCGGCCCCGAGTATCGTCCGACATTTACGGACACCGTACAATATATATATATATATACATATTGACGCCGTACCGATCGCCAAAAAACGACGCCGGAATCGTTTTGTTCATAAAAAAAAAACAGTCCGCTCTCCGGGACCCGGTCCGTGCCGGTCCATACGGGCATTGTATACCGACGATACCAGGAAGTGTGCGTGAAAACCATTTTTCGTACGGGTCTATTATTTTAAGAGCGCCGCGCATACGCGCGCGCGTGTGTGTGTATATAAATATATATATATAGATTTCGGTCGGCCTTTGACGAAACGCGCCGCCGATCTAACGCGTTATATAATAACGTCACGTCGGCGACCGATCCAGCGCCGGGTCGATTGATTTATTCGCGGGCGTACGTCTATCCGACCGCGTATTGTGCGCGTACGTAAATAAATCGTTTGTGCGACCACGACGCCGTTGTCACGCCGTGCGCGTCGGCGGGACGTCCGGTGAAATTTTCGACTATTCGCCGAACCGTGGTGCATTATTACCTCTACGCCTAACCGGCGCGGCACGTACCGCCTTTGATCCCTCTCTACGGGCTCGAAACCGTTTTTTTTTTTTTTTCTTTTACACAACACGTACCACCACCACCACCCCCATCCCTGGGATCGCAGGTACGCCCGGGTCTATTTTCTTCCTATCCCCCGCGCGCGCGCGGATTATAGCGGTACATTGGACGGAACGCGCGAGACACCATTTCTCACCTACCACAGAGTATATGTATATAACGTACGTAACGCGTAAAAATATTTGTGTATATATATATATAAATATTTATATTGTGTACGTTCGGGGTCAAATTTCTCCAAAAGAGGATTTATCGACTTACCATTATTATTCGATCAAAAATCGATTTTTACAATGGAGAGTCTTCCTTTCTCGGGCTACGTTCACTATCCGAAACGTTATTTTCGTGATTCGGGCGATAAATCTGGTCATTGTAGTGTCCGCGTTGTTATTTCGTTCGGTGTTTTTTTTTTTTTTACACGTCCCCGAAAAGGTCGCGCGCGCGCGTGTTTATAGACGCGTACGTAAAATATTCGATTCGCGTCACCGCCGTCGGCGGACGCGCGCGTCGATTGATTTATGTCGGTCCCGCCGTCGGGGCTCTAATTTGTGGTCGGATTCGAAAACTGCGCGTCCTGCGCCCGGTCCGTTCGACCCAGCGCGCGCACACACACACCACCACCCGTCGCTACGGATCCGTTACTTTCCGTACCTGGGGAAAACGGTGCCGTATTTTTTCACGCCCCCGGGGTCGGGGATGACGCGCGCGCGCGGATGTGGAGTATAAAGAGGACGTAACCTCCCCGCGCCGATTTCCGTTCCCTACCCGTACGAAATTTATGGAGCGCGCGCTTCGTGTGCGTTTCCACGTGGTGGTAGTACACGCAACCGGCGCGCGCGTGTTTGTAGTTGAACGAAGTCGACGTGTTTTATGACCGTTCGATAAAACGATAATGGACGGTTAATACGCGTATAAAACGAATACGAAAACGTGTAATATAGACGCGCACCACCATGGTATATATATATAGGTACGTCGCGCGTTTTATCACTACGACACGCCACCCCACTCTTATACGAAACGTTGAATTATCGCCGAACGAAATAGAATTACCTAGCTAACGCTGGCGATAAAACGAAGTTGGTAATTTTTTTCCTTATCCGCTCGTTACGTCCGTTTTATATATATTTGGAAAAATAAAAAAAATACCGAATAACGACGACTAACGTAATATGATTAAAAAAAAAAAGTAACGGTTAAACCGGGTACTTTGAATACGATTATAAATGACAATAATATATATATAACGCGAGCGCGCGTGTTTACGTCGAACGTTCGAAACTCTCGGTACGCGTATAATAGTCGAAGGCGCCGCTTCGAAAACGCGCGCTTTCGAACGGATTTAGCCCGAAGGACTGAACGTTTTTCTATTTTTTTTTTTTTTTGCGGAAATTCGAGAGACCAGTTGATCGTCGCGTTTCGGTCGCCGATTTCGACGAATCGACGATAATCCTATCGACCTTTCGCCGGGGGACCCGTCGATGCCCGTCGTATATCCCTCCCCCTACCACCGGCGGCATTGTCGAACAGGACCGTGCTGCTACATTACTCCGATCGCGTACGCGCGGTTACGTTCGAATTCGGTCGAGAACGATATTTTCGTACGATAAATAAAATAATTATTGTCGACGCGGACGAAACGTGTTGTTGTTGTTGGTTGGCTTATCGCCGCGAACGTATAACGGAATTACTAATTTTTACGACCACCGGAGCCGTACGCGTAATACGAATATATATATGTAACTGTAACACAACTACGGGGGTAACGTTCAACTATCAAAAGTAAAAAAAAAAAAACGTTAATAATTCGTCGAATTTTTTTTTCAGCGCTCGTATCTTATGTGTATAAAAAAACGACCGTTTTAATCGTACGAAAAGAAAAAAAAACACACAAATGACTCGGTCCGCGGAAATGGCCCGAAACGTTTATACGGAATAAACTGTAATCGCGTAATCGTGCGCGCTGATACATCGGCGGGGCGTTAGCAGCGCGCGTTTTCCGAACCGTTATGACGCGCTGGGCCGAAAACGGCGGGTAACGGCCGTCGTACAAATACGTCATCGTAATACCGTCGGTTTTGGTACCAAACGTGGGGTTACGTTTGACGGTCGCCACCTGAACGACCCGTATGAAACGCGACGGCGATCGATTTGGCGATATTGGAGATCGGTTCCCGAATCGGACCGGCGGGAGGGGTGTGTGTTCGGCGAACACTGTCGATTTCCGGCCGCGAACGCGTAGGAAAACCACGCGCGAAACGAACGAAAACAGAAATACCGTTAACGGGCGTATATCCCGCAGACGACGACGGAAACGGATTTCGGGTTTACGCGGCCGGGGGAGTATTTTAATTTCGATGAAAATACGTCGCCGGCCGCGACCAACGGTGGCGGCAAAATGTTCGAATCCGTTAGCGGATACGTGGCGGCGGAACGCGTTGGAATGTGAACGCGATAAGGCGTCCGAACAATTCGAACCGTCCGTCATTTGTCCAGCGTCGGACGTTTTAACGGCGGTGGAAAACGAGACGATAGAAACCGCCATCGTCGACGAAATCGAAATCGTTTTTCGATCGGCCGTTCGACGATCGGTAGAAGAGATGGCGTAACACCATCACCGGTGTTCACCGCGTTCGACAACGGCGGCGGTGGCGCGTTAATTATTCGTCGGCGCGAGGCGATTTTAATAGTTTCGTTACCGGAGGCCAGTGGAGTCCTGTTGCGCGGCGCGTCCCGCGTTTGTTTATAAAAAATTCGTACGTAAATACGAGCGCGGCCGATATACGAACTCGAGCGGGACGCGAATTATTCGTGAAATTTAAATTCTCGCGGCGTAGGTATTACGTAAATATATATGTGTGTGTGTGTGTACCGAGAGCGGCGCGCGCGTGCGTGTTGGCCGTATCAATCAAAATTTGCGATCGCCGTAAGTGCACTGACTCACGAGTATACAATACGCACACATATATATATATATAAGCATATACGCGGCGTACAGAGACGGGAAGACGGAAGACATTCTCTTGTAGGTCGGTCAATCACCGCGCGCGCCACGCTAGATACCAACGTCGTAAACGGAATACATTCTTTTTTCTACTCTTCTATATACGCGCGCGTGTGTGTGTGTGTGAATACGCGAAACAATTATATATATATATATATTTACGAAGCGTTTCGTAGTACTTCCGAAGTAATTTTTTTTTTCTATACGACGTTTAAATACAAATTTTTTTCTACGACGCGTCGCGAACCTGTACGATATATATATAATTACGAATACGTTTCGAAATTCGACCGATCGTTTTTTTTCGAAAAATAATATTCGACGTCGCGTACCGGCGTAGCGCGATTTAATCGCGAGCAACGGACTCGTTGGCTACGGGTAAAATGGGCGGCGAAACGACGGCACGTAAGTTTAGCGGCAATCGAGTTGCGATATTTTCGAAAAGTCGAGAACGCCGTCTCTCGTTCCGAGAATATTATACGAATTCGCGCCCCCGATTCGCGACGAAATATTTCGTCCAGTCGGTTTCGTCATTAACGGATTGTTTTCGACCAGGGTCTTTGAATTACGACAGTAATAATTTCCTCTACGAATCGTCGGCGGTGTTGGGGGGGGCGCACGGGGACGAGCGATTAAAACGAATTGTACGTACCCGACAATAGAACGAGATAAGGTTTTGGGACGATATTATTACGGGGGCATTGTTAAGGCGAATATTTATTCGCCGCGTAATCGTCGTTAATAAACGTACGAAGAAAATTAGGAAGGAAGGCCGTTTGTTTTCTTCTTTTCGATTGTTAATAACGAAACCGTTTCGTCCCTTCGCCGTGTTCGCGTACGTCGGCCGGCGTTCCCGTGACCGATAAACACAACGCTCGTCGTCATTTCGCGACAAAATCGCCATATACCGGTTAATTCGTTTTTACGTTTTTATCGAACCGAACTGCCTCCGAGGCAGTAAGTGATCGTGTATGTACGAAAATGGGTAATTTAAAAAAAAAAAAAAACGAAAATCGTTCCGCACCCGCCGTTCGCCGAAGCGCCAACAATCGTTTGTTACGTTGTAATCGTGCGCGTAACGGACGCGGGGATAACCGATCGGGCGCAATTCGCCGTTCGGAAAACGAAAACGCGCGTACGCCCGGATTAAAATTATTCCGAAAAAACGTTATCGGGGGATATCGTGGATTTCCGGTGTGTTTAGTATAACGTCGAAGTGGCCAACCAGTCATTGGCAGTACACGCGTTCGAAGTTGAACGTTTTGTATAAAATCGCGAATTTACGACGGGACATCGGCGGAGAACGACGCGCGTGCGTCGAATTTCGCGCGAAAATCGGGGGGGGGGAAAAGGAGCCTTTTCGCTTGATAAAGTGAGCTTTTGAATGTAACGCTTTAAGGCGTTGTGTAACTTTTGACCGGTACCGAATAGTTCGGAATCTCTATGTGGAAGACGACCTGGGCCAACCGTTCGACATCACGAGCAGACGATACGGTCGCTGTTGTTGGTGAAAAAATGAGAAACGGTCGACTGTAACAATCGACGCTCGTCGTTTTTATTTGAACCGATAATTTGACAAAGTACGCCGTAAAAGAGCAGACGCGTGGAAATCGAAGTCACGGACAACGCGCTAACACGTTCGGCACTATCCGTACGCGAATTTTCGGCGTGTACAAATGTGTAAAATCACAGCCCTCCCGTCATGTTCACTCAATTCGTTCCGTTTCCGAGACGAGAAAACAATCGTGACAGAGATTTTTGGGGACGAAACTACGACGGTAGAACTGGAAGCTACAAATTCGACCGCGTACGTGACTGGTTCGAGATAACGACTTTATACCGAAATTACGTTTAGTCAATTTCGATGTCTTCGGTAACGTGTGACGTCCTTCCGGAATCATTTCGATCCGGGGCATTTATTGTACACGACAACGCGCACGCCAGACGGTGGCGGCGACCCCGGGCGGGTACATACCGGTGGCGCGACGGCGCCGATTTTCGGTCGGGCGACTTGTCGCGTGCCGTGTTGGTACGTACGACTCGGGCGGAACGTCCGGACCGTCGTCGGTTCCAAGTACAAACAACCGGGCCCCGTACTCGGCGATTGTTCGGCGGAATAACGAGAAACGTCCGCGGTACACGCGTTCCGATCGCACGAAACATCCGACTGCGGTTGCTAAGGTCTCTCCTTTCCCCTGTCCACCCCGTCCAATCGTCCACCCTTCGACGCATATATATATATATTTGTATATAGTCGACAACCGTCGCTGCGCCCGATAAACACTAACGTGTTATCGTTATACACGTGTACGGAAGACCGCGTGTTCGAACTTTGCCGGGCGTGTAAGGTCGCCGTGGCAATATATATATATTATACGGAGGCGTGTCTTTTGTATTCGTACACACACACACACATTATACGGCGTGTAGCAAAAGACGAGTCCGTTCGAAACGTGTTTTACGAAACGATATACGTTACGAATACCCCGTATTACGCGCCAATCTTTATTATTTTTATAACGGTTTAGGCGGTCGTGACGCTGGGATTGTCACGATTAACGGGCGTGATTCGAGAATTGGAAAACGGAAAAATCCAAATAAAATCGGACGGCGGATACACACACACATATATATACGATCGTTTCGAAAATCACCGTCGCGTTACGTCTGTTCCGTAAAACCGGTAAAACTTTACTCGAAATTCGGGACAAACGTCGATATTGAAATACGTCGTTCTACGTTTTGCCTCCGAAACGCGGTACGGGCCGTACGAATTATTCGTATTTCGGTCCGGGGCACGGACGCGATCGAATTCGATTAATTGCGTTCGGCCCTCTCGTAATCGCCGTCCGCTATACGAATAGATCTCCCGCCGCGTATTTATATTTTCAAGAAAATTCGTCGGACGGTCGACCGACTCCGGCCCCCGGGACGGGCCACATTTGAACGATCGGTACAGTTTCGTACATAGTCGGCGGCGACTATTCGCCAAGACGCTCGTGCATAGTAACAATAATAATACATTCGCGCTCGCGTACAATATATCGCGTGTATCTATGTACGCGCGCACACACGCCCGCTGGTGGGGCACCGCCGGGTCTGCGACGATGGCCGTTCTCGTCGTCTTCCCCTCCACACTCCCTCCCGTCCGCGCACCCCCCCCCTTCCACCGACACCCCGTGGACGTCCGGCCCGGCCGGTGTACCTCTCGTCGTCACCGTCCACGCCCCGCCGTTCCCGTTCGTGACCCCCCACCACCACCACACCCTCCCCTTCCTTTCTACTCTACGCCGTCGCAGGGTATCCGTTTTCGTCTCGCCGGCGGGGTCCGAAGTGGGGTAGCGGGGCGGAAAGCGGAGGGGCGGTACAATACAAATTTGCCCTCCGACCGTCTACTACTCGTACGCGCGCGCGAATCTCGCCCGACCGACACGTCTCTTTCCGCGCTAATAAGTGGTTCCGACTTATTTTTCGGAGTTCGTTAACCCCTCGCCTTTCAAACTGACCATAACTGGCCTCTGCCCTCCGTCTCCCACCCTACCCACTCTCTCACACCGTCCTAGTACTCCTTCCCCTACGCAACGGACCAGCCGTTGAACCATTACCGATGTATGTTATTGTTTATTATTATAACGACACGACGCGTTATTATTGTACGCGCGCTCGCGCGTTCCACGATAAACAAATAAATAACGCGTGCTCGTCGCCAGTCAAGTCGCTCGCGCGCGTGTCCCACCCTCTACGGAAACAACCTTACGTTCGGTGTTATGACCGCGACGGCGAAACCGTCGGCCGTCAAGACCGCTGGCTGTGGATGGGGCAGTGAGGGGAGGGACTCGCCGTTGACACCGCGGTGGTGGCTGGTAACCGTGACCGCGGTGTTCGCGTTCGTTGGTTCGTCGCGTTTACCGACGGAACGGAAACGCGCCAAGTAAATATGGTCAGCGCGGTTAGCGGACGAAGCGGCGGAAAATATAAATTGCCATTATCGTCTCGTTACCGAATAGCGTACGAATAATAAATAACGCGAACGTTGCCCGCCGTCAATCGATCGAGTCGGGCGGTTCCGCGAAAAATAATTGGCGTCGAAAGCGCGAACGTATCGACAGACAGAATGGTCGGCGAAAACGTTCAAATTTCGTCGTCGGGCCGAACGAGTACTACGCGTCACACGGAATGACGCGGTCGTTGTTCGGAACAAACGTTTCGCGTTGTGTCGTCTCGACACGTAACGCGCCCATTCGCCCATTCCCCTTACCGGATGGCCGGTACACGATTCGCGCACAGGGGAGCGGATAGGGGAGGCCGATCTACGGCGAACGAAACGAGAATTCGTCGTTCCGTCCACGCCAATGGCGCGGTTCGTCGTTTTCGTCGTCCGCGTGTGGACGACAGGGAAGTTAGAAATAGGCGGCGGCGGCGGCGGCGGGAGTCGATTAAACGACGACGAAACAACTAAGATTGTACGCGACCGTGTATAAGCGCTTATCTCTCGCGCTTAGGCGAAACTGTTATCGTACACGCGTTTTTATTCGAACGTTCAAGAATTTTAATAGTTTCGTATTTAGGAATGTGTTTCGAAGCGCGTAAAAAATACCACGAGAGTAATCGTCGTCGTCGCCGTCGTATAACGAGACGAATAACGGCGCGCGCTCGCGTTATCTATTCGTTATACAGAGTCATACACGCGATTATCGACAATCCGTTCCCAATAGCGCGTGCCTGCGTATATATGTCGTCGTCGTGGCTCTAACGATCCGTACGTTCGAATAATAATAATAATACACTTACCGGTCGAAGTTTCGAGAGAGAAAAAGACGCCGTCGTCGAAATTATATTCCCCCCCCCCCGAGAAGAAATAATACGCGCCGTTTTCGTCTCTCGTCTATATATATATATATATATATATATATATATATATATATACACACACATATATGTTACGCGACGGTGTCGTTAACGCGATACGTTTCGCGGTTTCGAAGAAAGAACGTTATTACGCGTCGTTTTTTTTTTTTACGTTCGGGAAAATTCGTTCGCCAATTTCTTTTCGACCGACGAGCGAAAAAAACATCTCCTACTCCTGTCCTGTCCTCCCTCGCGCGTCCGATCGTTTTAACCGAAATTCGCGACGGTCGTTAAACCGCACGTTCTCGAGTTCGAAACGAAGCCCCTATATTTTGGACACACACGCGTATATATATATATATACGGTCGGAGATTACGCGATTTTCGCGTATACGACTTCGTCAGGTGCCACACACACACACACGCGCACACGGGCGCGCCCGCGCCTTATAATATATATACACACACATGCACACACATACGGAGGTAACGTATACGTGAAAACACAAAGGGGTCAAATTCACACGCACGAAAAAATATAATGAAAAAAAACACCTCAGACACGTTAAAGATGTGTGTTTCGAATTGAATTTGACATAGAAACCGGTCCTTGACCCCCCCGCCCCGCTGCCCGCGGTATCCGAACCGCGCGACTCCTCTCTATATACACACACACACACACACTCGCGCGCGCGTGTGCGCGCGCGTAATAATATTGCGAGTGCATATTTTGACGTTTCGCGGATGACCTCGCGAAGCACTCACGAAGAACTCCGCGAGCGCTCGCTCGCCCATTTTTACACGACGTAAAACAATATACGCCGAGTATATATTACTCGTCGTTCGTGATTGTTAATACATCGTCGTTTTCTTATTATTATTATTATTATCTATTACCGGACGTTTTACCGTTTGGACGGGTCCGTCGATAATTAATATATACACGCGTACCCCTACCCCCCCCCACACACGGGTGAAAAATTTCGTCCCGAGTACGCGACATAAGACGACCGCTTTGCTGAATACCCGATTACCTACCGGTCGATAATTACAGAACGGATTCGGTCTCGTCCGTCTATTTTCCGGAATGCCGCCGGCCGAAACAAACGGGCTCGTGCCGGCGTGTGTAAAGGGGTCGGGGGGGGGAGGAGAACCGTCGGCCCGTAATAAAGTCGTCTATTTCGACAATTTGTTTACGCGAATTATTCGTGCTTCCGTACGGAGAGAAAACGTCGTCGCGGACACGGACCGTGGGCGGGATGGGAGCGAGTAATGTATCGTCATCCGTACGGATGTGGAGGATGAGTGGGGGGGGACGGGACCGATAATTAATAGAAACGCGCTTGGGTAAACATCGCGTGTATAGGTCCAATTTTCCGTTGTTCCGACCACGGTTACAAAACGTAGTAACCGCGCGTGCGTAAATGGTATACCAAATACTTGGCGTTTTATTTTTTAAAATAATTCCAAGTACCTGTACGTACGCACGCGCCGCGATATATTATTCGTGCGTATTTCGTTACACAATTACGTAACCGTGATGTGTATAATACGCGCAATATATATATATATATATATATATATATATGTACATATAACGAACTACGAATACGCGCGTATTATAATTAGCGTATTAATTTATAAAGGGAATCGTTTATTTATAACGACGATTCTTCCTTGACCCATTCTATAAAATTATAAAAAATAACTCGGCGGCGAAATAATAAACACGCCGGTTTATAATTCGACCGTACGTTGGTATCGCGAGTTGTGTGTGTTTACTCGCCCGTGCGCGTTGACAAGTTGCCAACAGGTAGGTAGGTAGGTAGGTAGGTATAATATTATCGCGAACTTGGCGCGACGTCAAAACTCGGGATAAAAACGTATAGGTTTTTGTTTACGCGCGAATATTCGGAAAAGAAGAAACGAAAAACCACCGTCCGTTTTCGGTTAAACGTGTGTACGCGTACCGGGCGGTGTGACCTCGCCGGGCGTCTTTTACGTTTTCGTTGGCCGTCGAAAACCGACGACCGTCGAACGGCTAACGGAAACACGCGTTAATTCGGCCGGTCGATTTTCGTACACTTTCGAACGTCGACCATTTTTGTCCGATTGAAACGCGCGAATATCCGTCGACAATGACGCGTAACTATATATATATATATATATATATTAAACGAGATAACGTACGTACACGGAATGCGACGGGCGTGCCGACGGTGATAGTGGTAGGACGTTCAAAGGCCGATTTCGAGAGGAGGGAAACAATCGTGGACGGCGCAACGCGGCCGTAGGGATAGATCGAAAACACCCCTAAACGTCGCTCGAACGATTTACGGACAACGAGAACCACCACGGCGTCTACAAAACGGCGTTATACGTTACCGGGCGGACAAAGACGACGCGGCGACCTAACCGGCAATTTTCACGTAAACGGACCGCTCGCCGTGGTCGAGAATGCGCTTCGGACTACGGCGGACGCTCGAAAACGCCGAGTAAATCCGTTGTTCGGGTGCGTGAATACCGGCCGCTGACGACGCGTATTCGACCGCGAACCGAAACAATGGACGGGTCAGTCGCCGTATGTTTGGGCGAATTTCGCGCATATTTCGTTCACGGTGTCCAACGGGCCGTGGCGGTGGACGGACAAGAAATCGCGCCGTCCGTTTGTCGGCCGCTTTTACGATTTTCCAGCCGCAGGTGTTGACAACGTTCACCGGAGTACTCTCGGTCGTTGTTTCGTTATGTACCCTCGCGAACGTTTTTCAATCGTCCGATTGACAGAAACGAGAAAAACAAACGTCTCGTACAAAAAGAAAAATAAAAGACGACATTTACGTAATACTCGCCATAATTTAGAATCGTAGGGCGATTTTCGAAAATTAGACTCGGTAGCCCCAAAGACTGCGTTAAACGAATACGGTACGGATGGCGAAACGCGTAATTGCTAGGCGCGTTCGACGGCGACCACGGAAACGTCCGTCGCCGAAAAACCGGACGATAATAATTGTATATACGGTATTACGTAATAATACGAGGCGCGCACGTACGGCCGCGTCAACCCTCGGATACCTCGCGCCAGTTTAAAACAACGATTATAAATATATATGTACGTATTTGTAAACGTACGTGCCGAGATCGAGGACGCGTTGGCGGTGGATCTATTTTACGGATCCCCGGAGGACCGAACGTTTTATCGTTTAAACACGATTGTTACGCGACACGGGCAGTCGACGGTGTATCGGAGGACATTGCGCGATCGTTAAATACGTAGATATACACGCCGTAAATACGTACGTTGTTAATCACGCGCCGTCGACAAATCGGTACCTTCCGGATTTCGTCCGTAACGCGCGCGCTCGAAAAGTCGGTTAACGTCGCGGTATAATAAAAAAACGTCGGAGAACCGCCGGCGCCGCGCGCGGTTTCGCGCCCCGGTCGGCCCGTCGGCGTTAGGACGCGCACCGGCTGCAGGGCGACCGTGCGGCCGCTTTCGGGCCGTAACCGGAACGCTGAACGTAACATCCGTCGTCGTACGCGGCACCGTCGACCGTAACGTCTTGGTCGGTTTCGTCGACAAATTCTGCACGTATTTCGAATACACCGAGAACCGGTCGACGATAACCGATCGTTCCAGCCGGTTAATCGAAACGTTTATTCCATTCGAGGGTTAAGAGTATAGCCCGAGATTGTTTTCGGTCGAACGAAAAAAAAAAAAACACCGACCCTGTCGGCCGGCGTCTCGCGTTGTCCCGTTATAATCGTTATTACGCGTTCTCCCCAAACGGTCTAAACGAGCGACGACATTTTACGCGGCTACGACGGTTGTCTAGAAAATGTCGGCCAGCTCCGCATTGGGCGAAATGATCGTACGCCGCGTACGTAGGTGGGCGGGCAAACAACCGTCCATAACGCAACGCGACAAACGCCAACCGGATATGACGATGAACGGTTCAGGAAGGTAAATACGAGGCCGAAGGGCCGCCGAAATCGCGTGCGAAACGGTAACGTGACGAGTGCAGGGACCGTGGACGCGGTGAGTGACGACGACGGCCGTAAAAGTTCGTACGGGTGCCTGGACACGGCGGCGCCGGTCGTATTTATTATTGTCGCGTGAATTTCGATTAATATTCCGGGAACGTAAGAAAACCGACCGTTTTTTTACTCGTTCCGGCCGAAGCCGAACGTGAGCGTACCGTCCGCGCCAACGGGGACGTCGAAACCGATTGTCGCCGACGCGGTGTACAGGACCGTAACAGGCAGTGGCACGGGGTTGGCCCCTGCGGTTTTACGAGGGTATTTATACGAGTCCGTACGAGAGGACCGGGGGGGGAAGGCCGGAGAATATTTTTTCGAATTTAGGGTCGTCGTTCGCTCGTCCGGCCGAAAACGCGGCGGATAAATGCCCGACGGCGGTGAAAAACGTTTTGGCGACGGCCCCATCCGGCCGTACTCGCAATTACGTTTCGATCGATTGACCGCGGACGTTGTCGGGGGACCCGTCGAGCGTTAAAATCGCGGCACGTCGGCGAACGGTGGCCGTTTCTATTTCCGCGGCGGGAAAGGCGGACGTTTACGCGCTACCGTCGGCCGAAATTATCGCGACTCTATTCGCGTACAATACGACGTTACGTAACGGTCGCTATCATTTCGTAAACTAACAATCGCCCGTTTGCGTGTATATACAGAGTGATACCGCCGGCACCGTCCGTGACGTTATGTCTCGTAACAGACGCCGGTAGATTGTGAAAGGCCGTCGACGGCAGCAACAGTCGTTAAACGTCGTCGCCGGTTATTTCGGCCGCGCGGGCCTCCAAATTGCCAACCCGCGGAGGTTTCGGTAATCGGGTACGAACGCGTTTCGTTTTAGGAAAATCGGATTTCTCGGCGACACCGTGCGCGCTTGACGACGACCACGAAAATGTTTCAAAATCCCGGCGGGTCGTTAATACGCCGATTTTCACGTCCGGTCGGAAATGTTTGGAATTATTTTTGGCGCGCCGGAGGAATTCGTCGGGCTTATCGACGCCGGTACGACCAGTGGCGTATTTATTTTTTTTTGGGGGGGAGGAGAAGTGTTAGGGGGTTTCCACCGTACCCCGGGGGTTGTTCGAATTTTAAACGTGCCGACGATGTCATTTCGTTGGTAAATGCGTTTGCTTTGTAAACTATAACGAAGAAAGCGACACGTTTTAACGAAAGTATTTCTTCGATTTCGTTCGGTTATTTTCGCACAAAACTGTTTATACGATACGAAATAAAACCGGTGCGCGATAATATTGTCGTTTTAAAATTACGTCGTTATTATGACACTACCCAGAGAAAAAAAGTTTACAAATACTATTACGGGGAAAGCCCGAAAAATCAACGAATCAACGCGCGTCTGTCTCACGGTCGTGTTTTGACGCGCGATTTCGATAGTTTCCGATAGTGGCCGGGCTGTTTGGCATTCTCGAGCGTTCGGCGCTTCGAAAATTCACGTAGACGGATGAACGGATGAACAACGTAATCGTAATAAACACGGGCCGCGCGTCAATTAGAACCGCGGCGGTTTCTTCGGATTTTTCGTATGGTTACGTCGGCCGCGCGAATAATAACAACGAACGGACGACGTTGCGTAACGTCACTGGCGGCCCGACGGTGCCGAATGCGCGCGGCTTTCGGAAACGCGGCGATTAAAACGCGGCGCGAAAAAAACCGACGGCAAACCGACCGGTCGGCTACGGAACGAACGCGGTGAACGAAAAACGCGACGCTCGGCGAACGTTACGCGCGTAAATTGTCGCCGCGATCGATAATCCGCGCGTTGGACACGTGTTCGTATAACGAACGCGAATTCGGTGTGGCCGCGGCCGGAGGATTGTCCCGGGTAGGGTTTATTACACGCGTAGCCTACGAAAAACCGCGCCGGGGACTTGCTATAGTGACGATCGTCGAATTCGAAATTACCGGACACGGATTACGGGTCGATCGCCTAGTGGACTTGCTATAGCGACGATCGACGATCCGGAATCGATCGTACGAACGCGGCGGAAACGTTCGGACGAAAACACCGCGGGGAGGCGCAAATGGGCGACCGAAATCCGATCGGCGTCGGTTCCCGAAATACGGACCGTGGCGCGGACGTTTGGTTACACAACGTCGCCGACGGTTCCGAGACCCACGCGAATTTTCGCGTCACTCCCCACCCACAATACACTCCGCCGTACGCGTTCGGCGGCTGCGCGTAACGACGTTTTTCGGGTCCCCTCCGGTCGCTCGCCCGTCGTCGTCGTCGTCGTCGTCGCGACGCCGATCCGTCCCGAGATACACACACACACACACACTTCTCGAAACGACTTTATAGGAAACGTGTACACACACACACACACGCACGGATATATAATGATATACGTGTATACGGAAGAAGTAGGTCGAACGCGGCTATTGACCGTGCCTCACACGCTTCTTCCCTCCCCTTTCCGCAGTCACCACCACCACAACTCTTGCCCCTCCGCACCGGTTTCCCTCCTCCTCCTCCTCCTCCTCCTCCCCCTATTCCGACACGTTCCCTCTAACCCCTTCACCGCTTCGGATACGTGTCTTTCCGGGCCACGCGTATGTATATATATATATAATATTTATATACGCGACAAGACACGGACCGGCTCGCGTATATTAAACGTGTGTGTGTGTGAGCACAGTGTATACACATACATACGCGTGCGCGCGCACACCACGCGCCGTGTAATACACGTACGTGTGTATACGGGGATATGTAATAGGCGTATTAGTGGCGTACGTGTATTATAATTTATATTGGGCGGCGGCCGGGAGATAGAACTCGGACGGTGCCCGGTTATTATACATATTTTAAACGTGCACGAGCGGTAAATTAAAAATATATTTTAGGGAAAAAACAACAACAACAACAACAGCGCGTACCAGCGTACATCGGTGAAAATATGTTATCTAACGCGCGCATTGTTTCCCATCGCGTACGTAGTAATATATATATATATACGCTCCTCGTCCGCGCCGTTTGTTATCACGTATTTGGTAAAGGGTTCGAAAATGTCGAGCCTTCTTTCCGACTCCGTGCCCCGGTAGCCGCCGCGACAGGTTCTCGTTACCGCGACCGATTTTCGCGCGCGACCCCCGCCGTAAACGCGTCACCGTCGGCGTTTCACAACCGTCAGCTCGTCACGCTAAACGCGCGTTTTTTTTTCTGTGGCCGACCGGACGCCGACGGGTACCGAAATACGCCCACGTTCGGTTCGGGACGGGCCGTAATTATTGGCGCGGTCGACGCGCTCGTCCGGCGCGGCCCAGTGGGCGAAATTACCGACGACGTTTTTACATTTCGTTCGACAATTCGGATTGTCGAGTGTCTTTATGATTCTATGAGACCGAAAAAATACATACCGGGACAATGGCGAAACGAACGGTATCGAAAAGCGTTCCGTTTGCAGCCCACCGGGACGGAGACGACGGGACTGTAACGTTAGGGACAATGGGCACTGTGTTTTTGGTGTACGTAGAAAAAGCGAAAAGTTACGTTTTTTGTTTCGAAAAGTCTCTCCGAACGCGATTACGAAACGCCGTATACCCGCGCCCGATTAATAATAATAACGAGAAGGACGAAGAAGGACGTCGTCGTCGAACCGACGGATTTCCTCGTCGTATATACACGCACACGTATATAAACGAACGCGTATCCCACACGCCACGTGACGTCACGACGTGCGCGACCCTTTCACCGACACCGGGCGCGGTGACGTATCACCAATGCCACCGTTCGCTTCCGGTCTCCTTGCCGCATCGTCCCGGTTTGTGTGTGTGGGGGGGGGAAATCACCGCCACTTGTTGATCAGTACACGCGAGCGCGCCCGAAACGCCTACCACACAGCCCACCCCACCCCCTACGCCCCACACAACACCGACCACCTGTTTGGTTCGTGTGTGTGTGTGTGTGTGTATATATGCGCGCGCGTGTGTATATATATCGGGCATCGGGTATATACGCGGTAGAAATTCCTCGGGTCTTTAATAAAACCGTCCTTGACGCGGTTATGGAACACGTTAAATAATACGCGTGATCCGGAGGAGAAGAAGAAGAAGAAGGAATAAAAGAAGAGCAGCCCGTGACGTGACGGATTCGTGTTTAACTGGAACTTTATGGGCTCGGATACTTTGTAAGTCGGAACGCGCCAAGGTCGTCCGTCCGTACCGTATCGTCGTCGTCGTTTAGTGTGTGCCTTATAAATATACACGCGCTACAACGTTAAGTCACTTTATCTCTCTCTCTCTGTATATACACACACACACGCGAGTATAATATTCGGATCATCGTGGAACGAGTACCATCACGTGCCCACCGTACTTCACTCCTGTCCGTTCCACCGTATCGTTATCGCTCGAATCCAATATTACGCGCGGGAAACTATTAGCCGACGCTGTATTAGCACGTCGACGACGTATCGAAAGTTGAAAAATGTAGTTACTTGACGCGTTACGTTTTCTCGAACGCGATAAATAACGTTTATTTTACGTAAATTCGTCCAATTCGAGATACACACCCTACGCGCGACCATATCGAAATCGAGCGGAACGTTTCCGATTTTCATCGTCGGCGATGTAATAATAATTCCTAGCCGGCCGGGTTTCGAAACGGGCGCGGACGGACGTTCTCGCGCCTGGATAGAATACGACTACGCGCTAATTTCCGCGCTTACGAATAACAACAGGTCTTTGCCGCGACGTTCGCGCGTTGATCGTTCCGCGAATGACTTTTTAATATGGTTTTGAAAACGTTGTCCGCCATCTCTATTCCGACGTTGTCGTTGGACAATTCGACGTTCCACTTAAGTCTCACCCTGCCCTGTGTATTTTAGATTTTCAGTCGTTTTTTCGTTTCGTTTTTAACGCTATAGAATGCGCGAATTTCGACGCGAAACTCCAGTAGTTATTAAAAGGAGAAAACAACGAATCTCGGGAATTTAAAAAAAAATAACGAAAATCCGTGCCGGCGTATTTCCGATTTTCGGTAGACATTCTACACAACACGCGCAACGTCGTCGTTTGAGTATCGGCCAATTACGCGTTTGTACAAACGTACGTACAGCTATTTGAAAATCGACACAAACAATTCGTCGTACGCCGCGTGTTTCGATACGTTTACGCGATACGTTTTCTATACTCGAAGAACGCCTATAATCACGGTGGCGCGAAACGGATAGACATTTTGGAAAATTCGAACCTACGAACGACTATCGAGGCGCGTCCGAACGTTATTTTCGATACCCGCCGCACGTCTTTCGAACGCCAATAGATCCGAACCTAAGCGTACACGATTATCGTATACGTTACACGAGTACGCGCGCGCTTTTTTTTTTTTTTTTTTTTTTTCTTTTTTCTATATAACTCTTTCTCGCGTATATATATATAAATATTACATTATATAAGCGCCGTAACTTAAACGTTAACGGTTTTAAGCGCGCGAGATATCGAAATATAAGCGCTTACGGTAATAATACCTATATATTTTACCGGGACGGTTTAGTGTCGGGAAATTCGGAGGAAATGAAACGCGGTCGCACGTGTCGCTGCAACGACCGATTAAATATATGTCTTCGCGTTCCCGCGGTCCGCGAAACGTGTACGATACACGCGGACTAGCGGCGCGCGGGCCCGTCGCCGCGAATTATTACGTAACGTCGCGTATCCTCGGCCTCCCGGCCACACTTCCTTTGCGTCGTCGTTTCCGTTCGTAAATCGGTCGTCAGGACCTTCGTACGGGCGCGTTCCGTACACGTGTCGAACCGACGGGACGAGCCGTTCCCGTGAGCGGGTCGCTCCCACCCGTGGTACACCCGTCGCTACTAACCCGTCGGCCGAGCGAGTTTCTCGGGGACTTTAACGGCCGTCGACCGTTTGTTCCCCGGCTTTCCACCCCGGCTTTCCACCCCGGGAACGGACGTATTCGGGCACGATCCGCCGTCCGTCCGTCTTGTTTACACGGACGGGGTGCGCGAAACGCGAGGCGTATAACGTTCGTCGTACGTACATATTCGGACGTTCCCGTATCGTTATTCCCTACGCTTAAGTAACGTGGTTAACCGTATTTTGTCGACTGTGCCGGTTATGTGGCCCACGTCTCGGGCATGTGCGCCTTCGTTTCGTTTTTCGCACCGTATCGGCAATACACTGGCCCCGGAATGTCTGAAGGCAGTACTTCGGGCCAGTGAGTCGCCGTCGTTTGTTTAAAACGTAAAAAACGGTTTTACACGTTAACGGTCGTCCTTAATGAGATAGACGAGCAACGTGAACATCCGCACGTTGTTTTATCCCGGCCACTCGTATCACGTCGATGTTGATAAACGCGTAAAAACCAAGAGCTATCACACGAATGGTGCGCGGTGACGGGACAATCCCCATACACGAGTGGAGCGGAATTAGGATGTCCCCCGGTACGTACATCGTCTTTTACAAAAAAACAAAATATATATATATAAAGCGATTCGTCTTCCCCGATTTAGCGGCCTAGCCGCTACCTCCTCCTCCTGCGGCCACGACGTGACGGAATTGTCTCGCCAAGAGCCTGCCACTGCCGTTCGGCAACTTCCTTCGTCATCATCACCCAGGCAAGTGTGGTATATATGTACCTGTATACGTTTAAACGCGTCGAGTAAAATCGATTTTTTTTCGTCGGTATTATGTTTCTTTTTTTTATCGACACCGCGAAAATAAGGAATTCCGCGGAATCGCTTGTATTTACGTACGTACGTACACCGAACGGACGGCGTAGAGAAAAAAACTGGTTCCGCGTTTTCACGGAGGTTCGCGAAGAAAATCGCGACCCGTTATGTTCGCGCGGTAACTGCTGTCCGGTAAACGCATTTGTTCGCGGCCCGCCTCTGTTCTCGCTCTCCCAGCTAACGTCGCGTACGGCTCTAAAACGCGAATAATTCCCCGTCCCCCGAACGACGTGCACTCGTACATTTCGCGCGCGTGACGTTTATCGTTCGACGCTATATATATGTGTGTGTACGATAGGGTCTCGTTAATCCGAACGGGATTGGGGGGGGAAAGGATCGTTCGGATTTATCTACGAACAAAAAAAACGAACGAAAACATTTTTCTGGCGATTAAAACTCGAAAATTAATCGAAAAATACCGTTACTTATCCGGTAGTCGCGAGGCCGTTTTAATCGAAACGTGTAACGCGCACACTACCGACGAATGAAAAACCGTATTTTCGATCGTATCTAAACGCCTGACGCGCGCCGATATCCGGTAGGGGTTAGGGGGCGACTATTTTAATTACCTGTAAGACCTCCTCGTAACGCTCCCGCTTATTTCCTGGTCGTTACGGATCCACCGCTCCCACGGGTGTTCTATCGGACGTTTACTCGGTTCCGACACGCCGGGACCGTTTTTCTTTCGTTTCCTCCCGTTTTTTAGGTAAAACAAAACGTATCGCGTCGTTCCCCGGACTCGCCGTTCGTTCGGGCAATAGTTATACGAATGACGCCCGACCGGTAGTTGGTTTGGATGGGGGGGTGGGAGGTCGGAGAGAGATTTGCGGAATCGTCTCGTCCCTATCTACGAAATCTCGCTTCTGAAACTGGCGACGTCACGAACCCTCCGGTTAGCCGTTAAAATTTAATTCGATTTCTTTCGCCGGCGATTTTTCCCCGCATTAGCGCTTCCCCGGTAATGGAACACGCTCTTCCGCTCACCGGACCCTACCAGAGCGTTTCAACGAAATTTCGCCGTATTATTATTATCGATTATTATCGCGCGGGCGTACGGAAAAACTAAATATAGAACGACACGCCATCGAAATCCGTTCGGAATTTTTACGTAGGAGATCCCGACCATATATACATACATACAATAGCGTACTAACAAGAGGGATAATCATCCCCCCCTCCTAGAAAATTTTTAAAAAAAATTTATTTCCTACGAGACGTATATTTTTAGTCAATAATAACGAAAATATTTTTAAACTTTAATACGCGTCATAATATACCGTGTTCGTTAAAGACGAATAATCGATTAAAGTTTATAACGTGCCTTGTTTCGTTAGGGTCGTCCGATTTAATTATTTAAAAATTAAACCCCTTTCCGTCCGAAATTCAGGTTTAAGTACGCCGCTTTATATATATATATATACAAACGAAAAAACCGATTTACGTGTACCGTCGTCGGGTGTTGGCGTTTTTTTTCTAGAAAACGTTACGCGGTCGTGTTACGTGGGAAAACGAGCGGGCACCGTTCGTATCGACGATTGTTATACGAAACGGCGGTGTTCGGAAACGCCATTCCCGACGGACAAAGAGGGGGGGACGGCCGAATTTGAAGCGATGTCCGGCGTGCACGAAATTGGCGGTACCGGGGCGAACTTGTTCGTCGGAAACGCCGCCGTAAAAAATTGTTTCGTACGATTTAATTTCGCCACTCGCGAGCCGTAACTTACGGACATTTACACACACACACACACACATATGTTCCAGCGTTATATTTTTTTAATAAATTTTATTTTCCGTTAATTAATATTCCTTAACGGACTCGGAATTTGAACCGGCGGGCACGGGGAAATGTATACTAGCCACGGGCCACGAATACACTCCGAACACACCGTGAACGTAAAAATTATTACATTAACTACGGTTAATCGTTTCGGTGACTGACGTAATTACGTTTTTTAAAATTAAAAAAAAAATGTGTTTTCATACGCGAGCGTTTTACCCTACGTATCCAACGTACGCGCGTACACGAATATAGTAATTATTTGATACGCCCGAGGTGAGACCGAGTCGATATATTAATAATCGTTATTATGTACGTACGTATTTAACGTAGAAACACGCAGGGGTTCGTAACCGGTGGTCACCGTGGATTAAGGCGTTCGTACACACCGAGTACCGTAAAGTCCGGGCAAGGCGGGGGGGAGGGGGGAATTTTCGAAAATATTAAGGAAAAACGATTTCGAATTATGACCGCTACGACACCGGCGATTGTCGTAATAACGATTATTTCCTACGGCGACTGAATCGAAGTGACGATCGATATCGTCAAAAGACCGAAAAGAATAATAACCTAAAATCGACCGCGACCTCTCTCCTCCCAAAAAAAAAAAAAGTTATTTTATTTTTTCGGAAGGTTTAAGATTAAAATTAAGAAAACAAACCCGAAACGAAAAGGAACTTAAATCCTGTAATCGTTCGTCTAGGATCCGGAACGCTCTTGATTGGGTAAATATTTAAACTCCCCCCCCCCGGTTAATAACACTCCTAAACTACGTAGCGAAGTAGCGCTTCGTGGATTTGTTTCGCACACTAGGCGTACGGACGTCGGACGAACGGAATTCACTTCCCGATTGATTCGACGTTTCAATTTTCGTCTTTCCGGCTACGATCGTTCGCGGCGACCTACGCCGTCGGGGACGGTATTGTCCGATTACCGGACGAGCGCGGGAAATCGTCACGCGGCACGCCGAACGATAAATGGGTACTCCGTACGTACGACACGCTCGCGTCTCTCCGTACGAGTAACGTTTTTGTTTTTTTCTTTATCGGGCGCGAAATGAAAACGGTTTTTTACAAACCGCCCGATAATGGAACAGTGGTAACGCCGCGGCGGGCTATGACGAAAGAGACGCGCGCCTATGATCGTGTTTATATTATCCGCGAGCCCGTCGGCGGCACCGTCCAGAGTTCATTAAAATCGAACAATGAAGATACCAAGCGAGCGCGTCTATTGATAATAATTAATACTCGGCTCGGAAATTAATCGGTTTAAAAAAAAAAAAACCAGTCTCGCGGCCGCCATCGACGGATGACGACGGTAATATTGACTACGGCCGTTGGGAAGACACACACACACACACAATCGGCGAGAAGCGTATTTTATTATGACGCGTCCGTCGTCGTTGTTTTGGGTCGTACCACGACGGCGCGAAAAAAGGCACCGTTGTAACGGCACGGACGGTTCCGTCTTCCGGTCGGACCGAACGAAAAATCGATACCAACGTTACCGGACCACGGGTAACGTCGGCCCTCACCCGTTTCACGACGGTACCGTTCCGCGAACGACGGGGACGATTGACTTTACCCTCCCCCCCTCCCGGGGGGGACCGGTAATCCGACGACGTTCGCCCGTCCCGTCTACGAACGCGCGCGTTTCGTCCGTAGGTTTCGCCTAATTTTCGTAATTTTTCGAAATTACGTCGTCGGAGAGATCCAGTTTAACGCGCAGATGGTCGAAAAATACTTCTCGGTAACGTTCTAAAAACGCTCGGCTAGTTACGGGCGGTACGGACGTGTATGTATATATATATATTCATTTATGTATTAACGTGCGTGTACCGCGTATAGTCGGAATGGAAGCGAGCCGGAGGAGTTTATAGCTTTTGTTTTATGTCCATCGG
>JAIPRN010002419.1:0-30864 GCA_025469175.1 Geopemphigus sp. TES_GeoC_2020
ACTCGAGTTATGTAATGCGAAAACGTACGCGTGTCATGTGTACCCGCTGTCAGATTAAAATCGTTCGTCGATAATAAAATACTCGCAGAACCTACTTAAACGGTTTTGAAATGAAATTATTTTATTTGACCGTCGATTGTGGACGACGATGACGACTTAGGCGACAACCGCGTGTACCACGACTTCGGAAACCGCGCGTCGGTACGCCGCGTTCTTGTATACAATCGTAAACAATCAACTATAGAGATAATGTATCGTTTGGACGTGGTCAAGAAAATGTACGTCTAGAAAACGACCGTTTCTCTCGGAAAATTCATCGTCGGCGGATAAAATCGTCGAAAATATATATTAGTCTCCGGCGTTTATCGCGTCCGTACACACGTTGCGAAATCCTCCGATTCGACCAAGTGTCCGAAATTGAATTTCAACTTGGAAAAACGTCTGCAGAAACGACCGAACAATTACGGCGACAAAGTGTTAAAAAACAAACAGCCGCTTACGTTTGGTCTAAACGAAACGTGTCGTTTGAATACGGAATGGTAGTCGACCGTCGACTTTAAACAAAAAATTCGAAAATGTGTTACGATTCGATCGTTACGTATACGAAATTGTGGCCAACCCAATAAGAATACCGTGTACGATTTAGTACGAAGCATTTTGAAAGTTGATCGAGGAATGCGTCGGGTTTGTCGCGAGCGTTTCGACCGAAGATCGAATAGAAAACTGAAAATCGATCGCCGTTGAACATAAAACGTTACTGGAATTGAAATTCGGGTTTTCGTGTGTAAATACGTAATCGCGATCGTCAAAATGGCATAGAATAAAGTTCAACAAAACGAGCCGACAAAAGAGCCTTGTAAGAGCACGATTCGACAATTATATTTATTAGTTGATAACGTAGGGTTACCGAGAATTTTATATCGACCGGACAAACGGTCCATTTTGGTTATGTCCGTCGAAGTTTTTAAAAAACGTAACCTAACCTCAAAAGCGAACACGGTTTCGCGTTGATGGCGGAGAACGCGTTAGAGTCAACGCGACAGTTACTCTTCGGGCCGTTCCGGTAAAGGGGGTCGTCGAAAATGAGGCATTTTTGAGCGTTCGTGGACAAATCGAGCGAAAAGACGTAACCGGTCGGTTCGTAAAGGGGCAAAAATTTTACCGCCCAGAAGTTTATTTCGAATTTCGCGAGAACGATACGTATACAATTCCCTTCTCCCCTCCTTGCACCCACCGAGGCGAACCTAAATTTCGGCGGTGTCACGGTCGTTTCCGGTATTAATATGGAATTTCGCCGGCGCGTCCGTGGCCAACGACGACAATGAATACGGTAAACGTGCGCCGGCGGGCAGACGACGTTCAAATAGCGATACACACGCCGAATCGGCCCGATCCGAAAACCAATCGCGGGCGGTAGCGCGCGTGCGTGTGCGTGTGAAATTCGGGCGGGACGGAGGGAAAACTAGTTGAGCGCGCGTAACGTATATTATAAATATTATGAATTATCGTCGCACGCGCGCGTGTCACTTTTTCGTACGACGCGCCCGAACGTTATATTATTTATTAAACGGATACGTGCGCTCGTTCCTTTTGATAAAATTTATCGTCATTTTCCCGTTTCCACTTAATAACCGTTTCCGCGGCCGAGCGCGCGTCGCTTTTCCCACCGTATATAACGCACGCTCGAACTTACGTAATATATATATATATATTGTGTTCCTCCGCTCGGCCGGACACGGGCGACGGTACCGCGCGCGTCCCGCCGAGACGACCGCACGCGATATATATTCCGTGTAGGTACGACCGCGGACGCGTGTCGCGCGTCGCACACGCATCCGTGTAACGTGCGCGCGTTGGCGCCGTCCGCCGGTGACGTTTTGGATCTCTCCCGTTGGATTTACGCTGCTCGGCCGCGAGTCCATTGCGTAACGGACACGGGGCGACGACCAAAACTGTTCGCCGGTTGAGCGCACGCGATTCCCTCGTCCCGTCCCAAAGTCGTTCGCACCGTACGTTTCGGACGTCCCCACGATGGCCGAATGAAATATTATTGCGCTGAAAACTCGACACGGCGCGCCACACGGGTAACCCAATCGCTTCGTGACGTCCGAGGGCGAAGTTCGACATTGTTCGTTACCCGTGCGGTTACGCACGCGGTTTACCCGAACACGTTAGTCACCCTTTGTTATGTATCGACATTTTTCGGAAATATTACAACACAACCAGTGCGCAAACGTGACACGCACGATGTTCGAACGATTTAACACGGCCAAGACGTATGTTCGAGTGCCGTGAAGAAAGCGTCACGATTCAGTTCCCCACGTTTCGGTGTTCAATAACGGCGAACAACGGTGTACGAACACATTCGCGACAAATCACGTGTTAGAGAATACTATACATATTTGTTAAACGGTTAAAAAAAACGTTTATTTTTTAAATCGATTGTCTTTCGAGGCGCGCTTCGGAGTTCAAGAATACGAATATTTGAGATCCACGGTTTTTGTAACGATAACGTATTTTGTTACAAAGGCGTCGAAACCTACGAATGTGTGGTTTACAACGAAAGAACGCCCGAATAAGTAATACGGTTGTTTTGTATATATCGAAAGACACCAAAAAACGAAATAAACACGCTCGATCAAATATTATTCGAAAACAAAACGCCGGATATTCCAGCCAGATACAGTCGGGGCGCATATAAATTAGACGATACAAAACTGGCTGGAAACTAACGTTATTCGCGCTTCTTAGATAGCCGCCTAGATGTCTAAACCCATTAGACTATCGTTTATGGCAAGTTTTTTTGAGAAGAGAAAGCACGTGAAAAGCATCTCCGCAATATCGAGTCAAATTAAAATCGTGTTGGTATCTAAAGTATGTTCCTTGGAAAACATAGTGGAAGAAAGGTCGATTGTGATCAAAAACAATGACGAAAAGTATAAATACCTGACGGTATGTTTATAGGTTCGATTTAGTACAGCCTGTAGGATAAGCTACAATAGTGTCGATTTTCAACGATATATTTCATTTTTACGTCCGGGTGAAAATTGCGGCATTATTTTATAAGTGTCGTTATAGCGATTTTACCGGGAGTTCATTTTTGAAAAGTATTTTCCCATTTTTTATGTCGGTCTTGAAATTTAAAAAACACTTCCTAACGATTGTTGATAGCGAACGATTTGGACGGTGGAACACTTTCGGAAATGTATTTTGAATTTTTCGCGTACCGTATGACCTGGTGCCGGCACGTTTGTTTTTCAACCTGTAATCAATCGAAGCCCGAGCCAAATCTTAGCGAATTCTTATTTGCCAAGTTCTAGACAATGCACCGGCGTTAACTTCGTATACATGTAGAGAAGACAAGCGCGTTTCATATAAATTGTCGAAAAACGAACGCGTATAACGTCCGATTATTCCGTACGAAAAACTTAAACGGACGGTTGAAAAAAACAATCGACTTTATTATCGCCCATTTTGTAAAGTTCGACGGATATGTTTTCGATTAATTCGGTCAAACGAGACTCGTTAACTCGCCCGGCGCACCATTATCGGTAATAATATCGTATTTCTCGCGCGCACACGGTAGTCGGCGGACCGGACCGACCCGACGGCGGTGGCCTCGCTATTAGCGCTATATTCGTACCGACGTAATTCGTAAGGGCGTCTATTAGCGTTTCGCTAATACGGAATTCGCGCACGAAAAAACAATATTAACGGTCCGCGCGTTTCCAATAACGTCGCCAATATATTTTTATTTTTCGCCAGGAGCGTGTAGTTTTAGTCCGCAACTATACCCGTGTATATATTATGTGCGGCGCGCGTGCATGTGCGTGTGTGTACGCGCGTATATTATTACAACGCGTATTATAATATAGCGTACGCGAGTGTGCAAAGACAAGTGTATATTATATATACGTACTCATCCACCAACAATGACGGACTCTGATAAATCATACAGCCAAACATGTTTTAATTCCACTTTTCTGAGGAAAAATAACGACCGTCACACACTGCGCTGGGTTACCGTATACCGGCAAATACATATATCAACAGGTTATATCACGTGTGTGTACCTATACACGTTTACGTGCACTATAGTATATATATATATATATGTGCATGTGTGTACGAAGTACACACATACACACACGCACGCACACTGTTAACAGCTATCGAGTGGCCAATCGTATATTATTATAATATATCCGCGTAATCCTTTCTCCGCGAATGGTGCAATTGTATTACTTTCTCGCGTGAGTATCTCAAATCGGAAAATATCGATTCAGCGATATAGACTACGAGTACCCTCCTCCTTTCACCCCATCGTCGGTTATACAATTACTCTTCATCCGTATTATATATATATTGTAATATTATTATTTAAAAAGTTTCGCCAAATTATTTTGAATGTGAATGTGACTTTAATATTATTATTATTAATATTGGTCTAAAAAGAAAACATTTTCCGTTCGATAATTGCCGGAATGCTGGTAAAATGAACGAAATCGATTTATTGACGCGATAATAACGATAGAGTGTAAAATTGTTTACGAATCGCGTTACACACGGTGTTCGTTTCGACGTACGGGTTCAGATCAACCGTATCGATTGTCGACGAACGCCTCTGGCGATGAATATTCGGAAAAAAAATATACCCGATCTCGCGTGCCACGACTCCGTGGTGGTATGGACGCCTCGCGTCACGTGTGTGAACGAATATTAGGGGTACCGTGGCGTGGTCGATGTCAGAGGGGCGAACAAAGAGATCTGCCGTTGCTACCGGACGACAGTAAGTTCGTCACCAAAATCGATTTTGTCGTCCCTAGCGCGGACGGTCGAAAGGCGTTCGCTGGATGGTAATACGAGACTAGAGTTCCGAGAGTATAGCGCAATTACCTGTAAATCAAAAACCGTCCGATTAATGCGACGAATTACGGCTCTTCGACACAATCGCCGTGCGTCGTCAAAAGCGCTCTAATGTTCTGCCTCCCCCCAAAAAAAAAAACCCTTCGGCTCATATCGGACGGACGCGCGTCGAACGTGTACCAAATAAGTATCGTAATCCGTCGGTCGGATTTTTCGACGTTATATAAAAACGCTTTTATTCCCGACGAACGGCGGACGGTTTTTTTTCGACGACGCGCGCGTGGACGGGTCCGTCGTCGTGTGTTGCGACGTTCCACGCCCGTCCGTCCACATATGGCGCGTTTTCGAACGGGGATAGAGGAACGCGCGCTCGGACACAAAGCGTTCGCGACGAAAAAAAAAAGAAACGAACGAAAAAAAAGTCCGTCTTTAAGACCGCGCGCAGAAAAGGAATCGATATATATATATATATGTGTGTGTGTGTACTACGGGTAATACGTTTCAATTGTTCTGCCGATCCTCGAGAACAATGCCGCGGGGACCGGCATCGATAGCCGCCGCCGCCGTCCGGAGCTTTCAGCGGCAAAATCGTTTCCCCGATAAATAATAAACGTACGGCCGTGTTTGTATATTATTATACGTACACGCTACACGCACGCTTTACAAGTTTTTATACATTATTAATATCGTCTCGTTGGACGGCGAACGGCGGTGCCGCGATTCACACCGGTCGTCGTCGGTGCCGCGAAAAATGAGACGCCCGTCCCCGACATCGTCCGATCCGCGGCACGCGCCGCTATCGTCTCGTTCGTTATTCGGACTCCGTCCGTCGATCGCCGACACCGCGGCATCGGTTACCGCGTTTTCGGTAACCGTTTATTACGTGAAACCCGTTCCCGGGTCGCCAATTATTCGGGCCGGGACGTATTCGTCCATCGGCGTTTTCAGCGATAGCCCTCAAAAACAACCAACCGAGACAATGTTGTTTCGGGATTCCGGATTACGTTAGAAACGCGTACGGTGTATAATAGTCGGGCACAGTTAGCAATCGTCGGCGATTCGATCGTTTTGAGTGATGACCCGCGACGGCCGTACTTGAACGCGCGCAAATTGAAAACGAACTTTTCCCGTCCCGCGGCAGCGCCCATATGGTCGTTTTACATAAAAACGGCGTTAAAGTTTTATTTCCTTCTACTTCTCGTTAACCGGCGTCAGACGAGACAAATCCGTCACGCGGGCGCTGTGCGGCCGGGATATAATACCCACCCGCTCCACCCGAGACGGAACGAAAAAACCGACGAGACGTGAGAGACAAATGACAAATTGTCGTCGCCGAACGCGTCCCTGTTACGCATAATTATAACGCGCGACACGCACGCACGTACGCGTTCTATAATACTTTTCGTTTAAGGGATGCGTTTCATACGTGCGCCGGTCGTCAGCGTCGCGGCTAATCGGCACGCCTCCTCGACGACAAATAAATTATAATACGCGTCTGGTTTTTTCTTCTTACCATTACTCATCGCGTGCAACGCGACCGCCTCCACGCACACACACACACACACACACACACACACAAGTGATTCCTTTCGTTCAAACTGCGCGTTAGTCACGAAAACGTCGTTTTTTCTTTCAAAAATAAACGATTATTTAATCGCGTTAACCGCGCCTTGGATCGATCGTGAAATGTAAGCGGTAACGTACGACCCGAGATTGAATTATAATAATAATAACGATAACGTCGTCGGGACCGGGAAAACGAAACGTAGGGACGGCCGGGCGGCGACCGACGATAATATATATGTATAACAATTTCGAAAATCCGGCGGTATATGATGCCTATCCGCGATTCGTCGGAAATTCTACCGGCCGACGCGCGTTCGGAACGTTTATCGTTACCGCCCGAATAAATAATCGTCGCCGTACATTGTTACGGTACGCGAGCTATTATTTCGTTCCGTCATTCTTTGGAATTTACGAAGAAAATCGAATCTCGTCACGACGTTGCGGAAATCCGTATATACACATAGAGAGAGAGAAAATAGGTTAAAAACGGTACATTCCGCTACTACTGCTACTACTACTACTCTGCTTAGCGCAACGACCGCTCACCAACGCTACCTGCGCGGGTATTCGGCGCGGAATTATCGACGATAAATTGTTGTTGCGGCTTGGGTGCCGCCGTACGTGGGTCCGCCAAAAACCGGACGAACGAAATGCCGACGGATTGGTTATAGTTGGTACCCTAAGCTATCGGAATAAATCTTGCGCGGGAGCGTCGTGTAACAACCACCAAGATAAACGAACGACGCGGAATCAGCGAGGTTTCGAACGTACCATGCCCATCACAGTCCGTAGGAGTTTGAAAAATAAAAAAAAATTCCGTTACTGCCGGAGCTTCGGTAACCGTGTTGGTGTCCACGTTTGGGTACGACTTGAACGATACGGTAGCGTATCAATGTTTTGGCCTGCGCTACAATAACTCGCAGCCGTCTCGTCGCGATTCCTTTTAATTGTCCATCGCGTTTCTACTCCGTCTATTATCCGTCGATTTCTGGGTCCGTCCGCCGGGTTTCCATTGATACGCCGCGCATAGTGTTCCGTACTTCGTTTGAGCCTTGTTCTCCTCACCCCCCCTCTCCGCCGCCGCGAGTCGTTTACAAAATAAACGACACGATTACCCGTCGTGGCCAAACGCCTGAGCGTTACAACCAACGCGGGCGAACGATCGATAGTGTAACGTATCGAATACGATCGATCGACGAAATAACGAACGATACGCGAATGTGTACGTACGATACGTACGGTAATGTATTTTATTCGTCCCTCGTGTCGCGAACGCCAAGGAGGAGACAACGATTGCCGGTTTTTTTCCCTTTTGTTACTTTTTTCTCGTACGTGTGTGTGTGTGTGTGTTTGTACGCTTTACTCTCGCGGTCGGTATCCGTCTCCGGCTCAACCGCGCGTGTGTGTTTGTATGTGTGTGTCATGTCGTTCAGGACAAACACGAGAAATGCGGCGAAGATGTGTCGTAGATACGCTGGCACAGGGCCAACGCGCTGTGTTCGTTTAGCGCGCGGCCGCCGACACATTGTGTTTTGCACAGCTCGCTATGTTGAACGGTCGCGAGCGCGCGGTCGAAGGAATGCTATAATAATAATAATAATAATAATAATAATACGAACGCGGCGGACAAGTCACCGACGTCTCTAAAAAAGGCTTCGGTTGTTGTTCGCCATCTCTGTCTCTCTCTCATTCTTTCACTCATTCTATCGCTATCTCGACGTCTATTTCCATATAGTCGCCTCGCTAATAAGTCCCTATGACTCGCTTTCTCTCCCGTGGACATCTCGCGATTATCACTTTTATTCGGCATTTTCGAGTTTGGGTTGGTTCGTTGATCCGAACGACAGTAAACGCTACCAGCGTGTATACGTTTTTTAAGTCGATCCCATTCGACGTAATTAACGAACGACCCCACACGAATTTGTCGTCCAATCGACGCGGCCGTTTCGTAAACGAAACGTTTAAACGGTTTTTCACGGTTCGCTCGAAATCCGTATAGCGTTCGAATAAATCGACGGTAATCGGAAACGATCGCGATTTTATTACTTAACGGGCGCGCAACAGCTATACCGCAAGGATCCTTAACGGGTGGGTCGTCACCCAATTTCGGGTCGTCTAAACTTCACGATTGGCGGGGGGTGATATATTTTTAAAAAAATCGAAAGAAACTTAAACGCGCGTAACGATAAATTAATTGAAACTTGGTCGGTTTTTATATAAACAAATCTAAAACGCCCCGTATATATCAGCGAGGCTGGTCATGCTACCAAGTTTATCAATTCGGTAAATTAAACGATTATACGCAACTTAATATAATAATAATATACGCAAACGTTAATTTTCGCTTTTAATTTCAAAAATCAAATTTGTCTAACTACCGTTAAACAAATTGTGATACGACCTGCCAACGTCTAATATAAAGTCTTCTAATACCATTATTTTTATGTCATCAAACATTATAGTTACAATTAAATTAGCTCGTAATTTTCACGAAACGAAGTAACTTAGATTAAAAATTAGTCGACTATAAATTCGACGAAGTTTAAGGGAAATTGAGAATTTACTCGGTTATAATTCGTTCGCAAAACTTTTGTATTATAAGTAATACATATATGTATTTAATTATTTATAAAAACTAGCGTTTATTAAATTTTAAAAGTAACGGTATGTCAAAGTTCTCGTTTTCTTTTTAATTCGTCTTAGTAGCTATTGTCAGCATTGAAAAGGCGTTCTGCGTGAGCACTGAAGGAAGACCTCGCGGTGTTATATTTAATGTACGTTCGGCTAAAAACGGGACAAGAAAATATATATAAACGACAAGTAATCGCGGAAAATCGTCATTTCGGTTGTTTCGTATCTACGAGAATATTGAACGTCTCGAAGCGTTTAAACATTTCCGTAACAAAATTGCTTAAATAACTGATTTGTGTAAGCTAACGTCGTCGAGTTACGGTATATAGCCGGTTGATGTCCAAATTAAGTTACCTAGTCAAGTCGACATTGTTATCGGCCATAGCTGCTTATACTTTAATTCGATTTCCGACATCGTTGTACAAGTGGCGTTCGTGAGAACGTTTACTATATGTGGTGGAAAGTATTATTTCGGAAAAAAGTCGCGCTCGTTAATCAGCTCGAATAGAAATTAACTCGACATTTAAATTCGTCAACGTTCATTGGCCCAGCTTTGTAATATACGTGTAAGTATTTATTATCCAAAACCTACATGGGTATATATATAAATGTACGTACTGTACGCGTATCGTTTTCCTTTTTTTATATTTTATTGTAATTTTATGGTGCAAATGCGTTTTCCCTACGCGAACCATTAAATGATTAACTAGAAAAATAAAAAACTAAACCGGTTTTTTTACAAACAACATTAAAAATACTTTGATACAAATCTGTTTTTTATTATTATATTTTTTATAAGCCTCGTCTATTTCAAAACGTGTATATATATACATACACACGCGTGTACGTAATTTATATACATATACGTAGTATGATTAAGGCAAGGTACGTTGAACGTGCGAAGACGTTATACATATATATACATTTATGTACGGCCGCAACGTATTCAATTATATTGTAACAGACAAGTCGAGAAAACCGTCGGATTGCTCGGTTGTCTGGTTCCGAACGACGTACACACACACACACACACACACACACAACCGAGTTTTCAATAGTAAAAATATTGTAAAAAATAATAATAAAAAAATAATTTTATTATTACCACGTCACACGCGCTTATGTGTTGTAATATTAAAATAAAACGTGTACATACGCGCGTGTGTTCGAAACGACCGCGTTGTGAAATTTTAAAAATCGTTCGTTATAAATTATCGTACGGCCGAGTACAGTCGACGGGGCACGAGCGCGGGTTGACCGAAAAAAAATATATATTTCGTCGCGTGTACGAAAAATTACCGACGACGTTCTTTGTGTTTCCCCTCGTCCGTTAATTACGTTATTAGATACGTCCGAGTACGTTATATATTTTAACGGTTTTCGTTTTTTCTTTTTATTCGTACCGTTTATATGTAAATTCGCGCGTATATATGTAGTTTTATAGAAAAGTTCAAACGTGTATTTATACACACACACACACACACACACACACACACACACACACACATACGTTGGCGCGCGCGTACGTCAGTATTTACGACGGAGCCGTAAGAACGCTCTTAACCATCGAAACTGGTCGTCGTGTGCAATCCGTTTGTCGTCTTATCTGCCGGACGAAACAATTTCCGTTTTCCCGATACCGGCGAAACGTCGACGCCAAATGCGCCGAGATCTGTTCGAAACAAAAAAAAAAACCGGAAATTTCGTTACGAAAAATTTTATTACCCGCACACACGACTTCCATATTTGTTCGTCCCATTCGGAGTATATGCCCGTTCCGTGTTATTCGCGTCGTTTCTCCCGCTGTTTATACGCTCCGCGGAACTCGTTGACGGTGATGGCTCGTGTCGGCGATTGTTCTCGAATTTCGAAAACGACGCTTGAACGTCCGGTGCGCTTCGTACGGTCTCCTTTATAAACCCCGCCGAAACGTCGCCCGGAGTTGCCGAAAACGATTTTCCGAACACGACGCTCGAAAGTCGTTCGTTATTATTGTGCCGCTCGTTCGTGAAGCGGGGCCACTACGCGCGAAACTGATAAGAACTAATCGGTACACCGTGTTACAAAAGAATACAGCTTGGTAGCGCTATTTCGCGGAAACACCATCGGTCGAACGTGTTCGCGGGCAATTTCAAAAGTTCGATCCGTTTTCTAAACGCACCTCGTCTACACGGATTAATTAAACACCGTTCCGTTTCGCCCGTTTAATTTCGGCGCGTCTTTTGGAAATTCTCCTCAATTTTCGGTCTTTTACAATATATTTACTCCGAACTATGAACGGTGTACGACAAAAGCGGCTCGCGGTTCGTTGCACCAGCTAATAACGTTTTCGTTATTCGTTAAATAAATCGAAATCGTTTTATACGAAAATCCTTCGCGAGATCATATTCGATTTGTCGAACAATTTTACAACACGCTTCGTAAGATTTTACGCCGCCCATAGATCAATACATTACCGGCGTAGCGCGAAGCCAACGATAACGGAACGTTTCGTTCGCAATCCGTAGTTTAATCGTGACCGTGACCGACCACCGCGCGTCCAAAAAAAAAAAAAGTCAAGATATAAAACGGAAACTTGTAAACGCGTCCCTGGCCGTTGCCATTGTACCAACCCAAATCCCAAAGTCGTCCTCGTTTTGGGGACAAAATACGTGAACCGCGAATGCGACGAGTACGTCCGCGTACCGTATAATTACGCGCGCGAAATCGTGCGCGAGACCGACAAACACGTAGGTATGAGAATTATTACGCCAATGTCATCTCGCAACAACAATATATGTATATACCCACGGTATTATTCTAGATTTTTAACGTTCGCGATTTTTTTTTATTATTATCGTTATTTATATTATAGTGGACGTATAGAGATTGTTGTTTGCATAGACATTCCGTCAAGGTTTTTCACTCCACTATATATATGCGTGTGTGTGTGTGCATAAAACTAGCGTCTTTACAACAATGTTAATTATGTAAAATATGTAATCGATTTTCTATCGTTAATACGACGAACGAGCGGTTCGAAAATGCAACGCCAATCGTGCACGTATAGATTATTGGGGCGAAGTATAGTTAATATGTTCATAGTTTCGTGTCAATTAGAATAATTATTATTATCGTCGCCGTTATTTATTTTGTAAAAATTATTTTTAAACGTTTTACCTCGTTCTTTGTTTTCGTATTATTACGAACGCAATGTACACGATACGTAATCGTATTTTTATAGAAATTTTTTCTTTATATATACACGAGAGCAACATAAGTACCCGTTTTAACAACAGTTGACATCACCGATACAAAATTTCAACGTTGTCGTTCGAAATTATCTCTTAACGCGCGTTTGATATAATTTCAAACACTTTTGGCGGGTACAATCGTTTTCTTCGAAAAGTTTAAAAATTCGTACTGATATGAACAAATGATGCGTCAGCTACACGTATCCGCGATCGCCATATCAAAATTGGTCGAATTAGGCTACGAATTGCTACCGAAACCGTTTTATTATCCAGATTTGGCGAGTTCTGTTGGTTTTCAAATACGAAGCAATTGCTAGGTCGTTCACGTCAAACGAGGAAGTCGTCACTGGAACAGAGGCCTATTTTTCAAAGGGTTTAATAAGTTATATTTTTTTGGCGGATTAAAAAAAATTAGAATATCGTTGGGTTAAGCGTATAGAAGCTAGAAGAAGATTATATAGAAAACATTTTTAAAAAAAAATTTTATTTAAACGTGTTTTTATGTGTGTATATATATATATCACGATGTTCCGAAAAAAATTGTTCTAAAAATTTTCGATAGAATAACGAAAAGCAGAGGATACATATGGTTAATTGCTGTCTATTACGGTACGAAAATGTAGCGACACATTTCGCGGTAATAAGAATAAACGGAAACGTTTTTTTTATCGCGTCGTAATTAACGAATGGTTTTGTTTTTGTAAAATCAATCGTCACTATAGGGGTACGCACTAATAATATCGTCGATTTACAACAACGAAAAGAGAAAAACAAATTACTAACGCCAATTAATGTCAAACTCTAATTTCCTACTTCCGGACCACGGGCGTACAATTTTTCTACGCAGCACCGAACAAAATTTCGTTCTCGTCGATTCACGGTAATCCGCGTAACGATCCGAAAACGACGTATCGAATAATATAAATATCGTTGTTGTTGATTATCGTGGAAATCCGAGCGTGGTTTTAATTAACCCGTCTAATCTGCGTGAGTCTATATTTATCTGTTCGTTATATCGTTAAGTCGAACAAAAATGTAGATATATATATGTGCATAAGGCTCGTAGACGGTTAAAAAGTTATTTCTATTTTTTTTTTTTTTAAGACGGAGAGGGGAAAATAACACGATATTAACGAAACGTCGACGGGAGTGAAAACAAAAAATCCTAAAATCTCTAGTTTGGCGCGTGTGTGTATACCTCTGTATAGTAAGTATACGTACGTAATTCGACCGACGGACGGAGACGGACCGAGAGCGTATTAAAAAAAAAAAAAAACTAAGAACCCGTCTTCTTCACAAACAATGTAATAACAGTAACTCATCAGGTTCTTGGTCGTCGTCAACCTATTATATACGTGTGTGTGTGTGCGTGTGTATATATATATATATATAGAGAGAGAGAGAGAGAGAAAGAATGACAATCATCATATCGAAGGGGACGCTTATTATAATAATACGCTCATGTCGTTATTATAATATACACTAAAAAAAAAAAAAACACACATCTCGCGAGTCCGGCCAATCCGTCTGATCCGTTTATACGACGCGCATATAAAGTCGGCCCATTATTGCCGTGTTTTGAGACACACACACACACGCACGCACGCACGCACGCGTATATACGTATATATAATTATTATCGTTGTATATTATTCGTACGGGAGAGAGAATAATAAGAGAACGGTCGTTCGCGCGCGCGCGCGCGCGTGTGTGTGTTTCTCTTCGGCCGCGTTTCGAAAACGAGTTTCGCCACCACCAATGCACCACGCCGCCGCTGCAGCGGTGTTAATATGTCGCGCGGCGCCAATCATTTAGACTGTTTATTGCCACCGCCGTCCAAAGTCCTCTTCTACACGCTTCACCCGAAAACGTCGTTAAATAAATGGGATTTTTATAATTTTTTTTTCTCCTTTCGTTACCGCCCGGTTCGACGTCCAATATATTTACGCTTTTCACTTACTTCGATATTAAGCGCGGCGTATTTATACGTTCTACGGTCGTACGTAGAATGGTAATATACGTGCGCGCGTATACATTTTTATATACGGTCGGTCCGGGTCGCACGACCGTATATATATACTGTTGCAGCGTCCCGGCGACGCGCTCGTCGATATTCGCGACGTTCGCGGTAGCGCGGAAATATAGCCGTCGGTGGCTAGTGTGTGTTGGCGGGGGGAGAGACCGTCATCAGGTCCGGACGATTTTTTTACAAATTCGTACGCCGCCGAAGAAAAGATTCTGGACTCGTTCCGCCTCCTCCCCGCCGTAATCGGTTTCGGATAAATATTACGCGTCCCTTGGCCGATGAAAAACCTTTCCCGGTTTGCCGGCCGGAATTGTCGATAGTTCGCCCGACAATTGATCACGAACACCTATTACTACCGACGAATCGCGAGAAATCGTCTTTGTTTTTACCGGCGCGCGACTTTGGTCCGGTTGAACTCCGGCAGTGCGTCGTTCTCCGTCACGATTCGGGAATTGTCGCGCACGGCTCCGTCGCGGACCGTACACGTATTCCGTTGGATGGTGGCGCGTAAACGTCGTCGCGCGCATTATCCGACACGGCCGTTGTACGATCCCGACCGATTCGCGCGCTACACGAACCGTAGCGTTTTGTCACCGCGGTATCGTGTCAACATGCCGCCGGGACGGGGCCTACAAACGCGAATCGACTGGCTTCTGAAACGTTCTAAGCAAATGCGCCAAACGAAATCCTTCAATTTCTCATCGCTTCCCTCTAAAGCACTTCCTGACATGCCGTCTTCAAAGATATTGGCGTCCATCGAAATAACGATAATAATAATAATAGTATATTTACAAATTTCGCGTTCGGGTTTATCGTTGGACAATTCCGCTCGCCTCTCCTCTCTTATTTATATCACGCGTAAATAGTGTTTTATCAAATTCAATTGTCTCGGCACGAAGCGCAGATTGTAACAAGTGCAAAATATTGTACGTTTTATATATTACCGTTCGATTTCAACGTAATTTTTTTATATTTTTTAAAATCCCTACGTCGGAAATTCAACGTTCAAAATCGAACGTCTTTGAGAAGCATCGGCGACGGAACAGTTTTGTAAATCCCCGTGATTATTCGCGAACTTTTTTCGTCGCGCACCCTGTAGATGTTACGACGACGCGTATTTTGTTTTCGTTTGTTCCGCCAATGACCACCGTTGCGCCCTACAACAGCAACGTGTACACAATAATAATGCGATTTCCATCGATTTTCCTGCGAATATTTTCGTCTTGTCCGGGAACCAGCCCTTCAATTTATGCAAATTTGTTATAGCCCAAAGCACGACCGGAACTTAACTAGATTTCGGGACAGATACGACGATTGCCGCGGGGGCACGGCGCGTGTTACACATTTCTATACAATACACCAAACGGACAGGGGGTGCTGGCTGTTAAGTGCCGTTTCGGGACGGTCGGTAATTCGGACTTTGTCGGGAATCCCAATTAGTGATAAGCCGTTTTCCTAAAATAACCACAAACATGTTCGGTTGGAACGCGTTGGTTTCGATTAGTCGACACGCTACTTTAAGATTGCCAAGAACGTGGAAACGCGATACGATCGTGTAGAGCAGTCGAGGCTGCGTAAATCAAAAACGAACTCGGTATCGGTAAGAACCGTCTACTCGGGTGCGCGTATAATTCGGTTATACGTTTTTACGGTTATATAGTCAAACACGAGTGTCCCCCGAGTCCGTCGGTCGCACGAACCCGATGACGGTTGGGCGTTTTCGTTTCGTGGACGTCCGCGAATTACCGTCCGGCGTTTCCCGTTTTGACCAAAGTCGAGCAGTCACCCGCGGAACCGTGTCACGCGGCTGCGGGACTATCGCGAATGGGGACGGTATCCGTCATTCACGGTGGCCGATTCATTTTTCGAAACTCGCCACGGACAATGACGTCGCCGCCCGCGACTTATACGTGAATATCCTATATCCTTATTAATAGGGGATTTACGCCCCGTCGTCCGCGCGAGCCTTTATAGCCCCGACGCTAATAATATTAGTCGTCCTCCGGGCCGCCGTGAGATTCGACGCGCGCGCGTCTCCGTATATTATCGTTATACACAGGCCGGCCGGTTCCTTTCACGTTCGTAATCTCCGGGACAGCGCCGACGTCAGGATCGCCGGGCACAATATTCTCGAAACGAAGATTAAACGGCCCGGGCACCCGTACGCCGCGGGCCCCGTCCTCCGCTCCCGTCTTTTTTCGTCGTATTATTACGATTATTAATATTACGCATATTGTCCGTTACGCATTAACGGGCTCGGGGAGTGTGTATGTACGTAGTCGCCGGGAAATTCGGTTCATTTCGATTGTCCCGCGGCGCAATGGGTTACGCGTTAGGTATATAAATGCGGTCAACGCGTGTTACTCGCCTCGCCCCCAACCCCCTCCACCCCTCGAATATAATACAATAACGACGGGTTTAGGACGAGGGAAAAAATATGACGGTGGACGAACGTTTTTGTTATTTGTATATAATAACGTACAATACCGTCTGCGCGCGAAGAATGGAAGAAAAACGTTTTAAAAAACGTATTTTTTCCGCCGTAAAGTCGTCGTTTTTTTCCCGTACGTTCCGTTCGACGACGGACAATGGGGGGCGAAAAAAAACCGGGTACGAAAGTCCTTAATTTTCGTGACGAGATTTTAAATCGAAATACGTGTACTACGATGGACAGTTTTGATGAGAAAAAAACGCCCTTTTCCTTTCGTCGTCGTCGTCGTCGTCGTCGTACCATCGTACGGCGGCGCCGCATTTAGACAAGTCGATTGGACGTACAACACGAGCTGTACAGGTAACACGACAAAACTGACGTTTTACGGGGCGAAGTTCGAATTTTTCTTCGGAAATAATTTAAAAAATGGCGAGAATCGAAAGACGAAGGGACAACAGTACGGCGCTAAATTGAATCGATTACAGGCCCCATGTACGTGCATTTTGGTGATAATCCGTTGGAATCGTGAACGCGTTAATTGTCGAAATACGGCGAACGATAACAGACGACTTGTGCGTGTAGTGTGAACAAAGTCGTCCGAAAGGAACGGTTTTTGTAGAATCAAGCGAAATAACATAAAGGAGGAAACACGTTCGGAGTCGATAATGGGAATACACGGGCGTTAGGCGATTAGGTTATTGAAAAGCGGTCGGTGGAAATGAACGAGCGTTCGATCGCGGTTTGGCAATTTTGGAAATTTCAAACCGAAAGTTCGCCAAAATCGGCGCGATAAACGCGCGCGGACGACAATCGGCGTTAACTTTCGTTTTCGTTTCACGAATTTTGTACGTTGTTTCCGCGGTTCTCGAAACGTTTCGAAATACGCCCGTATTACTTTCTCTCTGGTCGTTATCTATATTTTCCGTTCTGGAGTGGAAGGTTGGTGCGTCTTCGTCGCGGGCACGTGTACCGTACGCCGCGTGGTATTGTGCTACCACTACTCCGGTATCGTTTTCGCGGTCAATCCTGAAGACGATCTGTCGGCAAAATCGCCGCGGGACATACGCGTATGTGTGTACATATATATATACACGTTCACTATACGACTTGTAGGGAAATATTATAGGGAGGGGGGGCGAGAGTAAATCTGCGCGGGAATCTGGAGAGAGTTATCGCGGGCAACAACGTACGTAACGTCACATGACATAACACTATTTATCAAAAACGGTATGTGGTATATGGGTGAAAGGTAGGAAGGGGGGTGAATATCATCGTAATACGATTTAACGGGATTTCTTTTTTCTTTCTGTTTCGATAGTTCTCGGCTGCGTTCGTACCTACATATATATATATGTATGTATATTCCCGTCGTTCGTTTTTCCATCTCGAGATTTTTATACGCCGCACGTCGTTATTAATCTCGCGGACGAAACACCCGAACGTTGACTAATAGCGAATCGTATTCTCTCGTCGCGCGTCTGCCTATTCGAGAGGGGGGGGATACCTATGTTACATATATATATGTAATATACGTTTGGCGGGACGAAATTCGGGCAGCGTTCGCCGTTTCGTTCGTAATAAACCAGTCCTCCGGTAAAACGGTGTACGTTAAACCGAGTTTAGGTATTTTAAACGATGTACCTTATCGCGTGTAAAGTTCAAAAATCGTCGAAATAATCGGACACGACCGATAATCGTAACGCGGTGGACAACCGCCGTTAGTTTTAAAATCGTTACGCGTTTTCTCGAGTGTACATGAAACGTGGCGTCGCGCAAACCGTAGGCGCGAAACGCTTTAGAACACTTCCCGAACATATTGTTTGAAAACAACGTTCGTGTTGTTCCGCCATATTTTCTATACGAAACATTTTTTATTTTTGTTTTATTTTATTAAAGCTACATAAACACGGTATATTATAGCTACGAAACATTTTACAACGACAATCCGTTATGACGCACTCGACACGCGAACGCTCCGAACACACGATATCCGAAATAATATGTGCAATACTGGAAGAAAATCGACGCTCGCCGGTATCAAGATCGATCGACAAAATACGTCGTCACGTATCGGTAAACGTCAGCCACCAATAGGGAATTCGACTTTCCAACAGCAATAGCGATTTTTCACCGCCAACCGTTATTCAGGGTTAACCTAATTGAAATATCGGCGGGACCCGATAATGCGCGTCGAATTTTTCGCTACTCGCTACACGTGATCGTGTACCGTGAAGGAACGCTTCGGAGGTGGATCGATCAATAACCGAAAAGCGAAACAAACTCCCCCCCTCACGTCACCAACGACGTCCGATCGTCAAAAATGAAATTCCACTCGCGTTGACAAAAACGCATTTCGAGCTGTGAAGTCGAATAACGTTTAGACGTAATCGCCGTTTAACGCGAATTCGCGAAGAATTTCGTTTTTTTTTTTTACAAAAATCGACGTTCGACGTGGAATATCTAGGAAGTTTACGGCGAACGTAACAGTAGAAATCCGTATAATCGACTCGATCGCCGTGCGACGCTCAATGCGCGCGACTCCGTCGTTTTCTATGATGCGCGTCCGTCGTACGCTTTATTCCTCTTTGCCCGAGTTACGCCGTATATCGTACAGATACAGATCAGACGCGACGCGCGATCCGTCGTCGTGGGACGTTCGTTTTTCGCGAAACGGAATTCGTTTTTTTGCCGCGCGCCGGCCGCTACGAAGAGAAACCGGTGCGACGACGCTACGTCGCGGGTATAAATAATCATTATATTACGTGCTCCAGATAGGCCATCGCCCGCAGAGACTATCTGCGGGCCCGGATCAACCGGAACTCGGGGAGTGGTGTAAAAAAAAATTCCGAAAAAAGCGCCTCCGGCCCCGACGATGCGCTTGTTCTACGCGGCGATCTTAAACGACGTTAGCGGCAGCAGTTATGGACCTCGGGACGCGCGCGTTTCTAAACGCAATATATATATATACACGTGTATGTTGTTTCATTACTGCATCGCGATCCGTCTCACTAGCCAAAAATCGTCGAAAACTGCGACGGAACGTTATAACGCGTTTTGTTGTTTTCGAGTCCGTATAATTATCGTCCGGCCAATTTTACATTCGTTTACCGAAGGTAAACAATTTTCGCCGCGGCTATGTCGCGCGGACAATGAACGCGCGTCACGAAAATCAAACGACCGACGCGCTTCCGTCGTTTCGGGCGACGAAACCGGCGTGTGTTTCGCGTTACGCGTACCCTCCCCCCCAGATCATTTTGTTTCGTACGACGGGAATATGTGTGAAAGAAAACGTTTTTCTCGACCGACGACGACTTCGGTGTATCGGCCGGTCGAACGCGCGTACGTTGATAAACGTCCGTCGTTTCGCGACCGCTGGAGAAACTCGACTAGACTTGCCACGGATAAGGTCGAACGCGGTTGGGGAAAAACGACGGGCGCGCGCGACGAAAAGGCTAACGTTGTTATTCCCATAACCCGGTATCAACGGTATACGGTAACGCGATCGAACCGACGTCAACGAAACGACAACGTGGTCGTCGAAAACGTAACGGGAGTCGCAGGCAACGGACGTCGTTGGTGAACGTAAATTTTCCATTCGCGGGAATCGTCGCCGTGTATACGACAATCGGATCGTTTCTGCGCGTTCGGTTCGATCGCCGGGGCCGCGGCGCGCGCAATAATGATGAATTGGTAATGAGCTCGCGGAGGTCCACACATACGGACATACGCGCGAGCGTATAATAAAACGTTAACAGAAACAATGGAAACGGTCGTGAAAAATTAGTTTTTGCACATACAAAACACCGCCGTCGCGTGTATATATATATATATATATATAAAATAGATATTCACGAAGATAAAACGCGCGCGTAATATTATTACAATATCGTGTGCTTAAATACACTCGGTGTGTGCGCGTACACGTGTAATCTCGATGGTAGCGATATATAGTAATCGCGCGCGTAAGAAGTTTATAAATTATTTATGTCGGGCCGCTTATGATATTCCGCTGGCAAATACGATTACGAAAAAGCAGGTGTCTGCGCGTACGTCGCGACGGATCGATAAAAATTCGATCGCTTTGGCCAGCCGGGTGGGGTAGACGTTTCGGGCGTTTTTCCCGCGCGATTCGCCGCTATTTGTTTTATGAACCCGGTCGACGTTCATATTGAGCGAGGCCTCGTTGTTCTACAACGGTTACGTACGATCATTTACAGCGATGCGTTTTGGACACTGGGCCACATTTTCTCGGTACCGAGTGCGCGTGCTAGTAAAACCGGTTGACCGAGAAATCCGAACGGTACGGGCGTCCAATCACGTTTATTTGGAAAACGATCTGAAAATGGATCCGGGAAAAGGATAATCCCCGCTCGAACGGTACCGTCACCCTTCGGCGGCGTTCTCGGTGTAACGCGCGTGGGGTTACTCGACAATCGTACGAGAAACTCTCTCCGGTTGAACACACGCCGTCGTTCCGCGCCGAATACAAAACAAAAAAAAAAAAAAAAATCGATAGAAAAAAAAAGAATCCCGGCCCGTCGACCGACGTCGGTGTATTCGGCCTTCGGAATTATCGCGCGTATATTATTACACTGGCGTTCGTGCGCGCGTATATATTTTACGAGCAGCGACTCCGCGGCGTTCCAAGTCGACTTCATTAATCCGAATTGTTGCCGTCGCCGTACTAAGCGCACGCCGCCGCCGTGTATATAATATGCCATTAACTCGTACACGTATACGTAGTTTTGTCGAGTCCGCGGGACACCCTTTGTGCGACGCGAATATACGGTTTTTGTAAGTGTATATATATATATATACGTGCGTGTGTGTTTCGTTTGTCAAACCGTATAAGCATAAACACACACAAATACGTTAAGTATATACGCACGAACAACGACTTGTCGATTCTCTCCGTTCTCGCTTACCGGCGTAGGGGGACGGCGGGCGGATATCCATTGTGTCCGGACGAACAACGACGACGACGACGACGACGACGACTTCTACGACGACGGTTGGCTGTACGCGCGCGCGCGCGCGTTTCCGAGACTTTTCAAAGCTTTCACGCCGCCCCGTCGAGAACTTGTGCACGGCGACGTCTGATTGTGCCAGCCCATTGTTGCCGCGCGTATATCGTCGCTTTAACGACGACATTGATAAATAATACGTCGCGCGTTCCGATTGTGCCGGCGCGAAAATTTCCGGTGCTTACGCGTGTGAATACGTCGCGCAGTGTACGGGCAATATAATACGCGCGAATCTCGGTAACGTTCGCCCGTCGACCGCGCGGGCCCGTTAAATTAACGTACACCCGCCAACATTGGATAACGACGCGCCGTTCGATGTACACGACGAATCGTCGTTGTTCAACTTCACGGTCGGGAATACGGCGTTCGATCGCGGTCACCGTGGTCCCGTTGCCGACGTCACGTATTACAAGCGTCTCCGGCTCGAGATATTTCTAACGTTTCGGCCCGATAAATGACGCGTTTCGTCGTTACTGCCCGCGAGTGTTTCCAATCACTCGGCCTAGTCGGGATCGCGTCTTTTCCACGTGACACGCTCTCGTGTTTCGACGAACGCCGAAAAATCGACGATTCGATTTTTATCTCTCTCGGTTCGTTGGCGCCGATTTATTTCAAATTGTTCGCCGTCGCTTAGCTGTACCGTCATTACCAAGTGTTCGTATATATATATATATAAATTTGGCGAACCATAAACGGGCGTGTAAGAAATTTCCGAGGGTTTTACTATCCGACACGGTCCTCTCGTCTCTTATTAACTTCGAAATTCTTCCCGTTTGTTTACGTCGCGTCGCGTGTTCGCCGTAGTAATTACGCGAAAAATGAACCAACGAAACGGGTTATGTCAATCGCCAATGCGAACCCCGCATTTCTAATTTGATCTTTTCTCTTCTGTCGTTAATTATTCGTTCGCGCGTATAATTTTATAACAAAAGTCTTCGTAATATTTCTATATAGCATTGTTAGTACCAGCGGCCTACTAACGGGAGGAGGGGATAAAATTCCCTGACAAATTTTTAGGAAAAAGTCATTTCTTACGAGGCGTATAGTTTTAGTCGATAATAACGAAAAACTAAAATATTTTTAAACTTCAATACACGTTATAATATAACGTGATCGTTAAAAATGAATAAGCTATTAACGTTCATAATGTGTCTTGTTTCGTTAGGGTCATCCGATTTATTTATTTAAAAATTAACCCCCCCTTCACCCGAAATTAAGGGCTAAGTATGCCATTAGTTAGTTCGTATTTAGGATTAAGCTCGTAAATTCTAAAAAATAAAATAAGCCCGTTACGTTCGTCTCTCAAACGGATGTGTTTAAAAATAAAATAATATTTCTTAAACTCGTAATTTAGTGGAAAACGTGGCGATTTCGTTGTACTCCGATCTGCTTACTTGTACACGTACACACGTAAGGCCCTCGGGATTTCTGGGCCCGCGAACGTTTTCCGGCGTTTTAATCGTGGACCGCCGTAGCTCCCGTCGAATCCGTAAAATATCGAGATAATAATCGACGAACGTTCCCGGACACTACCGTCGAACGGCGGGGTCGTATTCGGAACGGTAAAACGATTCTGAAATCGGATCGTTTCGTTCGGCGTATTTTCGAAACGTTCCGTTAGACGAGACTCGAACATGCAAACGGCGTGTTGTCCTTAGTATGGGGCGAGTCGAACGGCCGTTGGCTCAAAATCGCTGCGCGGATAATATATATATATATATATATATATATAAAGTCACGAAACGTCGTTATCAACTTCGTCATCCTTATATACGCCCTGTTGGGCGCCCTTCGTCGGTCCCTATTATCGGTTTCAATTATCGTCGAAAATTCGGTCCTTCGAAAATGTCGACAAATTTCGATTCAATCCGAGACTCTGTTCAAACCCAATCCAAAGCGACGTAAATTCCTTTTCCAACCACGATCGTATCCGTGTCTACTTGGCAAAACGTAGCCGCCGACAATCACCAAACATCCATCAAAACCGTACCAAATAACTTGCACAGACTGACTTAGAAATCACTCACCAACCAATCCCTCACTTCCATCCACTAGTAAAGGCAAAGCCCCGGGAATAGTGTACGGCGTAGCCATCGCGCTTAACTAATAGCTTCGTTCGGAAACGAAATGAAAACTACGAAAATACTACCGTTTATTCGTGCGTGCGTGCGCACGTGTGTATGTGTATAATAAATGGTAAGTATACGCGCGGCAATAAATAATTCTAAAACCATTCGGGTTCATTGTGTGCGTGTATATATATATAAAGTATAACGCGAGAGATATGTAGTTTAAACGTCTGGTATAACGCGTCTCGTTACGTAATAAACAACGGGAAGTCACGCGGTCGGCGCAAATGCGTGATATGTGTTTCTGTAAGTCGTTTATAATTATTATAACAGAGACGGCTCCGTGTGTCGACCATATTGGATTTCCCGATTGCCTTTGAGCATTTTCGACTATCGACCGGAATTACGTAATAATAACGACGATACCGATACGTCGCATTCTACCGTGGCGCGGTGTTTTACGAGAAAATCGAAACCGTCCCGGCGCCGGACGAAACGCCGAACCGTCTATGAACGCGTACACGCACGACGCGTGATCATACCGACCTTTGTCGCCGCGTGATTTTTCGTCTAGAACCGGATACAAATAGTTACAACATATAACGCGCTCGTCCACTTTGACTGCGGCGGACACAACGTCGTTCTAATATATATATACACAATATCGGTAATTAGGGAGCGGACGTGTAGTAGTAGTAGTACACTGATGTTTCGAAAATGGGTCGAAAACGTCGTTCACTATTAATTCGTTTCGTCGACGTTATACGAACGTAGCGCGTTAAGACCAGCCACGTTAAAGCCAGCGCTCGAAAACGTCTCGTTCCGCCGGCTGATAACCGATATAATAGGTCCGCGTTGTTCGGTTCTTTCGTAAACCGCGTTTAAACGCCATTTTTTCTGCCGGTACGTATTTATCGTAAACGTTCGGCGTCCGGTGTTCGCCGACTTCGAACGGAGCTCCCCACGTTTTGCACGTCCGTCACGATCAGTACCGAAAAACGGAACGCGTTATCGACGGTTGTGGCCGTCCGAGAAAACGTTTAGAACGAACGAAACTCCTAAATTCGAAAAACACGAACGCGATGGACGTTAACGGTATTTGTTCGTTGTTTTTTGAGCACACGCGTATTCCGTAAAGTCGCGTGATTAATCGCGGTTATCTTTTTCGCGCGATCGACAATATTGTACGGACGGATTGTAAAGCATCTCACCGGACGCACCGGAGGAAACCTGACGCGTAACGAGGACGCGCATATTATAGCGTTGTTGTTGTTGTTTTTCTTTTTATATTTCGAATCGGAAGACGCGTTCGTTTTTCGATAATATTATTATTATTATTATTGGATCGGAATGTCGCGGCGTGTTCGAATTATCGACGGAATCTGCGTAGTGTTTATGCATTTTTATTAGTATTCATTTTCAAATCGTCGACGCCGAAAATTCGATTTTTACTTTATTATCATCGTCGTCGCCGTCTCGATAACGTTTATTTATTCGTTTATTTTTCGTGCCGTACCGAATACGATACAATACGGCCACGCGACGGAACGCTGAAACACTCGAAATCGAAAATATCGCTCCGCGTTCGCTGGTCGACGAGCGAATAACGATGTACGCGAACGGAGCCGCGCGCTCCGTCCGACGTGAAATAGCCGGAATTCGTTTATACCGGCGCTGGGCCGGACAGAGTAACGAATAAAAAAAAATAAACCACAAATTCCCTTCGGCCACGAATATATGGAACGCGGAATTCACCGGCGCGCGCGCCACGAGACGTCGTCGCAAGTAGCAACGTAATATTGACATTATCCTGTTATTATTATTATATTGAAAACAAGCACTCGTCGGGCGAACGCTACCGCGGACACCAAACAACAACAAACACGCGTCTAAACGTGTAAATAATTGTTGTTTGAACAACTTTTATTCCGTTGAAGAGAACCGTACGCGCGCGTCAGTCGTACCGATCGGGGCCGAAAAGAGTTTATCGTTATTATTTGTGCCGTCATCGGGGCCACGCCGCGATCGCCTTCGAAACGTTTTTGTGTACGTGTATTTTTTTTTTTTAACAATGTATAACGCGCCATTTCGTGTTGTTTTTATCACACACATACGCCGCACAAACCGTTCAATAGGTTTTCTGTGTGTGTGTGTGTGTAAGTGCGCGCACGCGCGTGCGTGTGAATTATTTTTTTAATAGCGAGATAAGTCGATATATATATATATATATAAATATATAGGTACGCGATCGTAGTCGTTTGTTTGCCTTTGTATACTTACTACAGGTCGTCGACGTGGCCCAGTTATATTTGTATAGCAATAACACGACGCGGAAATAATGTGACGACGAAAAAAAAATATATACGCCCGGGCGACCGTTGTGGTTGGTGTCGTCACGCCTACGCGATCGTCGAAGGGGTTGGGTGAACTTTTTCAACACAATACCGAGGCGCTGTGCAAATATCGAATTGTATTATCATGTTTACCCGTCTTCGAACGTGTGTGTGTGTGTGTGCGTGTGTCTGTGTGTGTGTATGTAAAAACGCGCGCACTTGTTCAAACACGAATTTATTTTTCTCGACTTTCGTGGGCGTTCGTGGCGTGTTCGTCTATTGACGACCGAACGACGTACGCGCGTCGTCGTCACGCGTTACCATTAGCGTATCGATGAGGATATTCGTTTCGCACAACACTGTGTTGTCTTCCGTGAGAAACGACGCCGCGAAAACTGCGCCGCGTCGTCGGCCAGATAGAAACGAACGTTTTCCCCGTAAAACAAAAACGAAATTCCAAACAACGGTACAAGAAAAGAGAAAACCCGAAACGCCGGTCGTCGCGATACGCACGAACCGTAATTCGTTCCTACGTCGCGTCGTACACCATCTATTTCGTCACCGGCCCGGTACGGTTCGCGCGAATTTTCCCCGAGGTACAAACCTAACCCACCAACGGGTGAACGAACGTATCGGGCGCGGTCCACGGAACGGCAAAAAAAAAACACGTCCACGGTCCACCATTTTTTTTTTTTTTTTTTGACGAAAACGAATAAACGCTTTCGTACGACGGCGAGACTGGCGCACGAACGACAGACGGTGAACGCGATTAACGACCGCCGTTAATAACCAAAATCGCGCGGAGTTTTCGCGTTATTGTTGTTGTGTCGTTACCGACGGCGGTCCCGAAGGGGCGGAACGAGTTGGACTGACGTGTTTTCGACTCGCTTGGTTATCACGCGCGCACCCCTTCCGCCGTTAACGGTATCGAATCAACGTGGTAGTGACGCGCGTTGATTCCACGATGTGTAAACGTTCGTTCGAATCGTCTTTTTGTTCTTTACGTTCCGGGAGAATACGGTCGGGGCTATTTACGCACTTGACCTCGATAACGGAGCCAAACGGGAAAATCGTTTTATATCGCGTTTTCGTTTTTTTTTTCCGCCATCCTACGTTTTTCGTTTATACCGTTCGAACCCACTTTGGCGGAACCTGCGAAGGAAAAGTTTTCGTCTTCGTATTTTTTTTTTTTTTTTTTTATTTTCCCAGATCATTTCTTTACGGGCAGCTCTTTTTTTCCTATTTGTTCGACAATAATATCGACATATTAAACTCTTCTTAGCTTTTTATTCACTTCTTCCGGTTTCGCTACTTTCTTTGTCTTTGCACTGTTGTACGTATACATATATATATATATATACGATTACTTATAACTTGTTTTAATTGTTAAGCTTCGTTAAACCCGAGGTATTTAGCTTTTCTTTAAATAAAAAAATAAAAAAAATACGTTTTATGACTATTATTATATACGCGCGCGTGTTATTTTAAAACGTGGGTTTTCGCGAGAAACGCCCGTATAACTATATAATTTTTATTTTCGTACGCCTATAACCGTATAATATAATAATGTCGTCCGTCCGTGTATCGGGCGAGAGGAAAATAAAGGTTTACGTCCGCGGTTGTAACGGCGCGTATAATAAATACCGTCCAGTTCCTGGTTATATAAAAAAAAAGAAAACCGTCGAACTTTTATACGAATTCGATAGTTATTCACGCCACGTGTCCGCATAAAAATGTATGCCTACAATATCGTGCCTTTACCGCTCGGTTCGTTTTCCTCGTTCTCTTTTTATTTTTATCGCGAATCGTAAAATAATCGCGAAAATAAAAAAAACAAGCGACGTACGTACTCGTACCCGTGTATATATACGAATACATATTCCGACGAAATTGAACCGCGGTTGACGGGTAAAGACTTCGACGCGCGAACGTCAATCTCGCCGACCGAATCGTTGAACAATTCACGGCCCTGTATTTGGGGCGAAAAAGTGAAGTAAAGACGTAAGTCGGACATTTTACGGGCCCTGTTTTAAGTCTTTTCACGAAATAAAGCGCGTTTTATGTAAATGTTCTCTTTAGAAAGCGCGATTTTCAAATCGTAAAGTAAGCGTATACCTAAGAAACGACATTTTCAACGTCGTACATATTTTTACTTTTGAAGCGAACAAAAGCGTTTCGCGATTACTTTTAACCGGACTACTATTGTTTTCCTATATTTAATTGGACGCCGCGTGGACGGGACAAAATGAAAACGTCGAACGTAGAAAGAATTCGAATTATTATTATCGAACTACGCTTTTTCGGACGTAAAATATTATTACGCGTCGTTCAGGTAACCGTTTTTTTTTTTTATTATTATTTTCGCGAGTACGTCGCGTATTTATTTACCTATACTTTAGGCGCGAGTTTAACGATTCGCCGTTTACCTAGTGAAAATACTTTTCACTAAAGGCACACGCGTAAAACAAACGTGACGAATTCAAAACGTCTACCGGCAAAACGAGTCGATAACAAACGCCGTAAAGAAAATGGCTCGTTTCCTATAAAATACGTTAGTAATACGCCGACCGATTCAGACGGATATCCTAAAAACCAAACATAAATATCGTTAGCCGTTCTTCCCATTAAAACGTTGGTCAGTGTCGAATTCTGCAATGATCCGCGGCGATTACGCGCCATATGTACGAATGGATATATGCCGAAATTCGAAACGGTAATAATGGCGCGGACTCGAGTTGAACGTTGCGTTTATAAGACACACGAGTTCGTTTAAAAACGGGCCGTATTTCGGGGCGACTGGTTACCGAAGCGAAGACGAATTCGGAAAACACGCGGTACGAACGGTCGGCGAAAAGTCGGGCAACGCTTTTACGCGACGGATCCACCGAATCGTCGACGATAATAACGGTGATTGGGCGCGTCGCCGAAATTTCGCCCTCGGTGTTCCGCTCGTCGTCCGTTTGTTGTACCCACGAATAAACGGACGACGAACGGCGTAGATTCGGAGAAAGCGCGCGATTATCGCGTACAATGGCGGGCGGGTGCGGAGGACATTATTACGCGTCGTCGTTACAGTTATTGTTTGTACGTATTACGCGGGCACGATTTCTCGGCACGGGTGTGTGTTCCCTCATTCCCCCAACAACCCGGCCGTACCGGGCGCGATAATTTCGCCTCGGACACGGCGATATTTATCGACGCGACGTTTTTAGTCGGACGCCGCAGTAGGCCGGCGGATTTTTACGTCCGTACTACCACGGCGATTTTCGCCTTCGGGTTTTCGTCGTTGGCCGAGAGCCGTTTTCCGTGCCGGTCACGCGACACGCGAAAAAAAACGCCTCGGATCCGACCGACGTGTACACGTTTGCGTGTCGCTCGAACGCCCGTAGATATTATTACGGGCGTACAATATTTACGGCCGGCATTACGACGCATTCGTTCGGTCTCCGCCGACGTGTCTCTCTCCCCTCCCCCACACCCTCGTGTACGCGGCCGCCCAACTTGGAACACTCCGGCGTCGTCGCGTTTGATCCGTTTCGTCGAAATTTATCGACCGGATAAATTGTAAAACCAAACGCGTACGGAAACGTGCGGGGATTTATTACGACTAACGTCGTCCGTCGACCGATCGAAAACCGTCGGCGGAACGTCTTTTCAACCAAAAGAAATCTCCGCGGCACGTACTTCAAAAGTCCTACGGAGAAAGTTCTTTGGATAGACCTTACGGAAATATACGCGCGAATAAAATGTTTTCTTAATCGTGTTTAGCGTGAACGGCGAGACGTTCGAGGTGAATTACGATTATTTACGACGGACCGTCGTCGATTGTAACCGCCGAATGAAGAAAATGTGTACCCTTATCACGCGCGAATCGCGAAGCCGGTATGTAGTACGAGACGTCGTTGTGTGTTTTCCAGATTTCGAATTTTTTTATGGAAATTCGCGAGAGAGCGCGGACGCGAGAATTTCGAGTTTTCGACACGGTGTTCAAAACGGACGTACGAGGACACCGCGCAAGTTCGAACGCCCTTCGTGTATTCTTTCCGAAAACCAAAGACGATTTTCACTCGGCCACTTCACCGATTCACGGTAACGACGACACGTCGTACTACTGACCCGACAGAAAATTTCTTTATAAAATTTTTCGCGCACGCGCCCGTATACCTTATAACCGGTTTAACGCGACGCGTAATATATACGACGCGAACGCGTTGTGTATACGTTTAGCGCGCGTAAATTCCATTGTTTTTCTTTTCGGGCCCTCCGTCGTCGTCCGTATACGGATTTTTTTTTACCGTCCGTGGTTTTTAATCCGACTCGGCATTTTACCCCGCCGTAGCGCGTAGGCACTCGCGTTAACGCCGCGTCTACGTTATTTATACTTCCGCTCCGAGCGACCGACGACAATGTTAATGGTAGCGTAATACCTCGCGCTTTCTCCGTCGGCGCGTGTTTCGTCCCAGACCCAAATATCGGCCGGCCTTCGCAAGCGCCGCCTAGACAACGCGCACGTAGCGCAGTTCCCGTCACACTATTTATCCACAGGTCCGTCGGTTATCTACAAAACGAACTTCGCGGTATCCGAAACGTGAACGCCGCCGTCAATTTCCTCAGGTTCAGCCCCGGCCTGTTACGGGCTTGCTTCAAAAACGAAAGGTTACGTATCGAACGACCGAAACAAAAAA
>JAIPRN010002420.1:0-16978 GCA_025469175.1 Geopemphigus sp. TES_GeoC_2020
TATATATATATATATATATATTTGTAAACGTTTTAAAATAAATTATAGCCAAATAAATTAAACAAATTTATTGCTTGAAGCGTTTGGTTTTTTATTTGTAGCGTTAAAACGCATAACGCGAACAAAACGTGATATCGATATAATACAATATTACGTATTACGTAACAAAGAAATACGCGTTTCCGATATATATCGATATTTCGAAAGTAAGAAATGCGAACTTCGTTATTCGGTGGATTACAAAAACGATTATGTTTATACATAAAACGTCGTCGTCGTGGTAGTGGTTTTTTATTTCGCCGTTCCGTGTGATAAGTACAACGGTTGTCGCGAAGGAGGTGAGAGTATTTTCGTTTCGAAATGGCAACACGGCGTACGACGACTCTAACAACGACCGGAATGTGTAGAGGGGAAAATTCTGTGTAGGTGTACGCTTCGGTTTCGTCGTTGTATCTAATTTCGTCTAGCAGCGATGTAGAATGAATCGCGCGAACCCGTGTAGATTTTTCGTGATCTTTTTGAAAGTTATTCGAACAACGCCGCGCTATGAAATGTCGTCGACGTCGAGGAAAGTGTGTAGCGGAGACTTACGCCTCGATCGGAAAAGCGTATTCGGTTGACGAGAGGCCGAGTATGAGGGCGACGGCGTTCAGACGGCGCGCATTTTTCTGAATCTGCCACTTTACTCGTGCGTTTTGGGCAAACATCGACACCGATTAATGAGGAATTAGTGAATACAGCCGTCGTTCGGGATGATCGGCACATGTCGGTCGGAATGCTGGGTACGGCCATTCGACGAAGAACGCGCCGCACTTGGAATTCTGCGAGATCGTCTGAACATGCGGAATAAAAAACGGGTGGAAACGCGCGTTCCAAAACGGAAGAAACGTATTGCGGATGAACCCGACATCTTGAGCAGAGTCATTACAGCGGACGAATCGTGGCTCCGTTACTCCGATCCACTGACGAAGCGAGAAAGCCGCTCGTGGAAATCGCCCGACGTCGCCGCGCAAGAAGAAAACTTACAGGGAGTTTACGCGATTACTTTTTTCAGACCGTCGTTTACAGTACCTGGGATATCGAAAGGCTAAGCTCACTGCGTCCCCTAATGGAACGAAACATATTTTCGTTCTAGAGCGATTACCAACCGATAAATAGGTAACCATCTTTTTTTTCTTCTTATCGGCAATACACTCACTGGCCCGGAATGCCTGAAAGTAATATTTTGGAGCGGTGAGTCGCCATCGTTTATTGAACAACAAAATATAATTTGGTTTACAAAATATGATCTTCATTAATGGGAAAGGCGAGCAAGGTGAGCTATCCTCACGTTATTTTATCTCGTCTCGTATATACTAAACGTATTCGCGAATTGTATTACGAAAACGGGGAATACCCGTGCGCGTTTTATTAAACATAAATATCGACGCGATAGTCGTCCGTCCCCCGTTTATGATTTATTTATTACGCGCAATAAAAAAGCAAATAGCCGATAAGCATTTTATATCCTGTCGGGCAATATAATCTTGTGGTTTGTAAACCAAATCACGTTAAGCCAACATGTCTGAGCCGATTACGAATATATCGTTTATCGCGACCATTTATATTACGAATTAGTCGGACGAGAAGTACAAAGTATTCGGTACATTAGTGACGCTGATGACGGCCGTCGCGTACGCCGACGTTACGTCAATTATTGATACGCCCGTATGCAACAACAATTTAACGATCGTCGTTAATTTTAATAAGCCCGGGACCCGAAACGTTCTTCCTCATTTCTGGTTCCGCCGTGTCAGGCCGAGTGTATCCGGACGTATCTACGGTTCTTGCTAGCGCTGAACTGGACGAACGAGAACACGCGGGGTACTCGGACGATAAATGTCGATCGTTTTTAATTTCGGAAATGCGCGGTCGTCGGTAAAAATACCGCGGGCCCTAAAAGTTATCGTTATCGTGGCCCGTACACGGAACGCGCGCGAGAATATTGTACGACGATAAAACCCTAACGTAATAATAAAAATTTGTAATCGTCCAACGGGCGGAATGAACACGAAACCGGAATGGTACGTTATTACGCGTTTAACTCGAGTTAAAGGAAATTCAACGTCGGGGCCCCGTTTCGCGACGGTGTACCCTCTGTTTCCATCTCGTCGTCGTAGTTGTTATGGAGTCTTATTCTACGCGGGTCGATCAAGGGACGAAAACCGCTAAGTTCCATCAAATGTCGCGTCGCGACAATTATTATTCATCTCCAGTAAACACGTCCGATAAATATATCCGCCATTACGGGGCGAAAAAACAACGCTCGACGTATGTGTATCGACGAATACCGTAATCGGTCAACGCGGCGGCGGCTTTAATCCCGTGTAAACGTATTTTTCGACGCGCGCGGTTTTCGTCAAAATCTTTTCGCCATAACAATCCACGACGCGCGCTCCGATTTAAACGAGAACAACCGCGACACGAATTTGTGTTTAAAGATGAATCTATACGTCTACATGTGGTTGAGAAAATAACGCTTTAACCGCGTAACCGTGGGTGATTTTCGGTAGAAGTCGAATTAATTAAAAACGTGTAATTCGCGAACGAATATTACCGTTCCCCTTGCGAAATGGTGTACGATCGCCGCGCCCGGGAAGTCAGTATTTCATAAGTACCTGTAGATTAGTTCTGGATTTTGGGGATAGACATAAAAAACGAAAACACGCATACGTCGTTATCGTGTACTGCGTGATAAGTTAAACCTATTTTCGCCGAAATATTAATTACGTCGTAATCGTCGTCGTGTCAAACGTTGGGTCTGCGGACCACTCGCCCGGCGTTTATTTTCCAACGACCGAAGACGACGCGGATCGTAACGCGCGTTTGTTCCTAATACGAATTCCGGTTTACAAATTTTGCTCGCGTACTGCACGTGCGTAAATATAGTTTAATATTGGTATTGTTAACGTAACGAATATCGAAAAACATTGTTCACACGTTTCGTAAAAATGTGCGATAATTCGTAATAATCTAACGGGCGAAATAAAAAAAAACAATCCAACGTGTTAACCGTACTTTATTTATCAAATTCGAAGAAAATGAACTTTAATGTCGGACCGTCTCTAACGTATGGGCCCGGAAACGATTGCGCCCTTTTATCCCTCGGAGTTACACCACTACGTACGCGTTGCATTTTTATTTCGATATTGTAAGGATTTTTGTTCGGTTTTTCATTTTTTTTTCCGGTATTTTCGTTATATCGATAGTAATTAATAAACATACAATATCCGCACGTATTGCGTGAAATTACTACGAATATTTGTAGAATATAAACGTAGACAAGGTATTCAAAAAGAAAACTCGTATAGAAAAATTCGTTTCAAAGATATATTGAGAAAGCGAAGCGCAAATATGAAAACCGCTAACACGAAAAGTGCGCTCGAATCGTGACGGTTAGCCCCCACTCTTCGTATCGCGGATTATAGTCAAAAATAATACAAAATAATAGGCGTTACGTGTTGGTTTTGAAATAACGTGCGGTCTTGTTATTGTTTGTAGACACATTTGAGTTGGATAAGCGCTCTTATTTATTCACGCTTCTCAGGTACCCACTTCCAATAGGTTCTTTAGACGGACCTAATTTACATTTCGTAAGACTATAAACCGTTTTTTTTTTTTTTTATTTCACAAAAAGCACGTTTACGATCTACATTTTTAAACAGAATAAGAGTACCACTGATGGAGGATATGAATTTGAATAGGAAAGGCTTCCCAGCGGTTTCACTCCTTGAACCCGACGTTTTATTATTATTATTATTATTGTCATTATTTAAAAACTTCGCGACACCGCTCTAATCATAAATTTGTAAGAGTAAAACTAACCAAAAACTACGGAACAATGCCGTAAAACTGCGTAATTTCGCCCGAAACGTTATAGAAAAAATAAGCCGCGTCTCCGTTTCCCGAAAGAAAAATTTCAAATTTGCGCGGACTCCTACTCGTTTAACGCGTTGTCGGCATAATTATGTCGGCAGTTTTCTCGAAGCAAGACTATTTCACTAACCCGAAAACAATCCAAAATAAACTATGACGAAAATCGTCCATCAGTAAAACTACCTTGCGTACCAAACACAAAACTGCGCGTTATCGATTCAACGATTCCGAAAAATCCTGTCTACGTATTTACGTGTGTACGTTATTTTACGTAGGCGTCTATAATTTAGGAGAGCTTTAATTAGGAACTACGTAATTAGGAAAATATAAGCGTCTGCCGCACAACATGAACGAGGGACGTTCAAAAAGTAATGTTACAACACGTGTTCAAAATAACGCGTATATTAAAACGAAATTTATAAGACACGTGTTTTGACACGCTTTTATTTTTTTACATAATCGCCGTTGAGGTCGATACATTTTTAAAGTCTGGGGACCAACATTTGTATACCCCCGTCGTATGCCTTCCACTCCATCTCCCAAACCGTTTATTAGTTTTATAATTTTTAAATTAGTATTACCATTTAGTGACACGCTACGCGTTCCCTTCCTTTTGTCTTCGATTTTTTTTTTTTACTCAACCTCTTCAATGTCTCTCGCAGTATGCTGCAATATTGACGATGGTCCCTTGGAACATAATAACGTTACCAACCAGATCCCTTTCTGGTCCCAAAAGACACATGCCTGAAAACTAAACTTTGAATCGTTATTTTTTTTAAACGAACGACTATGACGCCACTGTAAAAACTGGCTTTTTGACTCGAGAGTATAGTGACACACCCGCCCTACACTCTGGACCTGGCACCGTCGGATTACCGTATTTAATCGATAAATCAAAGGAGTTTTTTTTGGTGGACAACGATTTGCAAATGACGAGGACGTCCAGTAAGTTGTCGAAAAATGGTTTCAGAAGGTGGAGCAGGAAGTATACGAGGATATAATGCTAGTCCTCAGGCTTCAGAAATGTATTGACCTCAGCAGCGATTATATAGAGAAATAATCGACGCGTATCTTGTAAATGTCGTTTAGATATACGTGTTGTTTTATTTTCAACATGTGTTGTAACCTTACTTTCAGGACGTTCCTCGTAAAAATCAAATACGTACAATAGCCTTTTTTGTTATTATGTTTAAATACTTGAACGAGATCGTAAGTACGTTAATAATAATTCCAATTTCGTTTTTGCCATAAAAGCGATATTTCGTTCACATACCACTTTGAGCATTACACGTACCGCCAATTAAAAAAAAACACCGACGTAGACAGACAAATACACATATATTATGCAACGTCGAGGGATTTTAACGGCTTAATCAATATATATTTTACGGGTTATCCGAAAATGGGTATCGTAGATAAACCGGATAAGTATATCGTTTGCGACAATATTATTTACATTATCAAACTCATGTTCGACCAATAGGTAATTCGTTTTTTAATTTCCACGTTAATCTCAATGTGTCAAACGAATGTTTTGCGGTTATAAAGCGGTTACATTAACCGCATTTGTTCCACTTAAATAGAACAAAAATGTATTTATAACCACGACCTAATTTGATCAAAAATGTTCGATGTTCGCGATATTATGCACGGCATTATCTCAAAAATTTGACGTTATTTTATGTAGAATATAATTTAAAAAATGTCTTCGATATAACGGGATACAATGTAAACATTTTTATGGTAAAATTCACCTTGATGTAAAAACTTCGTTGCGTTCATTTTTTTAAGTAAATTTATATTTTATTCACATAAAACGAATACAAATTTAAATACATTTTTTCCTTGTAAATTTAAATATTTCAAATTCCAAATTTCTTAATAATTAAATTGACTATAGTAAAAAATAGATGTTTTTAAAAATTAAATTTGACATCGATACAATTTTTATAAATATAAATGTATAATAACTACAATGAATTTGTTGTAGTTGTAGTAGCAGTAGTAGTAGTAGTAGTAATATTAGTGGAAGCAGTTGCAGTAGAATTAGAGAAAGCATTCAATTCTTGTTCTCGGCGAACTCTAATCTTCGCTTGTCGCCTTTCTTCAGCCAACATTCGATTATGCATCATTCTTTGTCTCTGTTCTTCAGTTAAACCAGTATTGCGAACACCTTGAGTAGAAATCACTGGAAATATATCCACGTTGTTAACAAGTTGATCAAAAGCATCAACCTGCGTTGGTGGTTCAGCCACGTCATCTTCCGTTTGTAGTACAAAATCATTGTTATCCATATCCATCCGAATTCGCTTCAACATTACCTGTACTTCGTTCTTTTTGCCTAATTTTTCTAATTTAGCAATAATGTCATCAAACGTGTACCTAGGAAAGAGTCTATGGGTCCATTGTTCCAAACGATTTATAATTGCATTAAGGTCCTCCGATTCATGTCCTTTGCCTTTCAACTTAATATTCTCAAACCATTTCGGAAGCACAGATAACCCACGAGAACCTCGCAACCTAGAAATATTAACAAACGGTAACATAATTACGTTTTAAATTTAAATAAACGATCGAAAATTATTTTAATTTCTAAATGTTATTTTAAATTCTGAATAAAAACAAAGAATTATTAATATTTTAGTAGTGCTATTGGATTTAAAAACTTTTAAAATTAATTCTTGAAAGAAATAATGGCAATTTCAAAAATGTATATAGCACGCTCATAGATTGACAAGTTCTTTTCATCTCAATAATTCATCAGTCGTTTTTCATTTTTTTTAAGGTCATCTATATGAAGTTTTATATGTCCAAAATAAAAATGTTGGTATTAGTATTATACGTGATTTACATAGGTGTAAAAATGTACAATATATCAATGGTATATATTGATATATTTATATCATCTTTAATCTTTTTTAATAATAGTAAAATCTACGATGTTATAGTTAAACAATTTTCTAAATGTAATATAAAAAGGTTGCTAAAACTTATAGAAAATGAATGAATCAGTGAAAATATATATTATTGTAAATGTCAATTACATTGTGTAGACCAAGGAACAGAAAATAAACAATGTCAATAAACGTGAAAATGACAAACCAATAAACACGAATAAATAAATACGGCAAATCAAAGATAAAAGAACGAACATTTTTTATTTTATATTACTAAATGCATGTACATTATGAAAAAACGGACAATCATATTTTCTTATCGAAGTTTTAATGTTATTTGTATATTTCTAACGAACGAATTAATATAGTACTGAGTTCATTTGATTTAGTATCAGGAAATTATCGCTTACAAAGAGGGGAGTATAATCCACATATGTCTATACATTTTAAACAATGGCAATTATTGAATTTTTTTTTTATTGACACAAAATATGTTTGTTAATGACGATACTTTAACCAAATAAGCAAAGAATCATTAGTGAAACCAAAGGGACTCCCCAGAATGTAATATAGTAAATTTTGACATAAATAGATCACAATATACCCCAAATTATTTCCTTGAGCAGTTTACATTTACAGAGCACATAGTACAATGTCTATTCAAAGTTGTGTTACAAAATCTCAAATTTTTGTCGAAAGAAAAATTCACGACAAATCTTTAACTTTATTAATTTACTTCGAGTAACCCACAACGGAATTATGCGATATATTATTGTAAAACTAATACGTGGCTTAATACATTTGTTGTCATATTCAAAATCTAATAAAACCTCGAAAATCGGCGAAACAAGCACTAATAGTTACATTTGACGCCAAAAAGAGCCTCGAATAATATTAATAATATTCACCTCTCGGAATTCAACTTTGGTTGTGGATTCTTGGTGCGAATTTTCACTGGAACGATTCTCTTCTTGTCTTCTTTTTCTTCTTGCACGCCATGGTCCTGCAGCTCCGAATACTCATTGGGACCGTCATCGACCGCATGACGATCGACCAACTGATCTAAATCGTTATCGTCGAAATTATCCATCTCCGTCGGAAAACGTTTCTTCCGTATCGACGACATGTTCTACTCGCGCGTCCGCCGGCTCGCCGTCGCCAAGACGGTCCTCTTCGTTCAGACGATTCAAATAGGCGCACAACAAATATTTGTTCAAGCGATCCGTCAACGTCGGCGGTGATCGGACGGCGTTTACCGTGTCGTTTTGATCTGCCGGATTCTCGGGCATCCCAGTCACGCCAATACGCCTCGCGAAATTACTGCGGACATTACGTGCCCACGACGTTCCGTTAAGTCTTGTTTTCCGGAACGTTCAAATTAGTTGCACGATACTGATAACGACTAAATGATAACACGAATTGTAAAAACGAGTCGAGCGATTTAACGTTTAAACGACCGAAAATTTAGAAATCATTTTATTTGATCGTTCCGTGTTAGAGTAACGCTTACATTTACGTCGTTTATTAATGTTACGTTAATTTTTTTTTAAATTCCAAAGGTTGGCACGGGTTCCGAAATTTTAAATACTTTTATCACGAAGCTATCACTTTGTTGAATATTTTTAATCTTAGCCGAACGGCGCACGTGTACAAAATATTATAATCAACTTCTTCCTGCGTTCTTTTCTTGACCATTATAATTAACTGTTTTGCGCCCAAATTGTTATTTACGTTTTCGCTTTACGTTTATCTACAATTTTGACCCGAATAAGTTACACGTTAAGTGTCAAAAAAACAAATTGACGATATTTTTTCTCAACAATTCACCAAACTCGGTTTCATGCGCATATTTGAATTTCGTTTCATTTTGTAAACTTTTCTTTAATTTGAAAATCATGAACAACACCACAACTGTGTAAGTATCTTCTAATAAACATTTTCAAAAATGCACTCCTAGATATTTATTACAAATAAACGATTATATATTTGAATCTGTACTTACCTATTTGTTATACTTGATGTTAAATCAACACTCCCTTTAAAACTATTCGAATACAAATAAGACGTTAAAAATGTATTATTAATATTTGTGTATAGTGTCTAATTATATTTTTAAGTATTTAATTCCTATAAAAAGTTTTTATAATATGTAACAATCCAAAAGAAAACCAAGCAAAATGGAGTCTTATTCCTGATGAGGACACATATTGTGACTATGGACAGTTTCAGACCATGTCCCACCTAATAAGCTGCCCAACTTCCTGCACAATATACGACATCATGTTAGCAATCAAGGAAGAAATAAAAGTGGCCAAGTTTTGGCAAGATAGACACATAACTCACAACATCATAGTATTACACAATCAAACTATACGGACACCTAGTTAATTATTCGTTATTTACTTATTGTTTATTTATCGTTTATTTATCTACGTTTACTTATTTATTTATTTAATGTTACCGACTTATAGCTGTTAATTTTAACTTTAATTTATTTAATCCCAGTCGTATTTATATACAAGGTTGCTTGACATGAAAAAAAAAATGTAACAATTATACAAAAATACTTTTTTTAATTAACAGAGATCAACCGGAGGAAATATATAAAAGTAAAAAGGAACATAATTTGAAACGAGCATGGGTAGATGAAGATGATGAAACACTTTCTAAGTAAATTAAACATTACGTAATAATTTAAATACAAATTTAAATTCCCAATATTATTTAATTAATATCGGTTAAATATGTATGATGTATATGTGTTTTGTGTTATTTAGCAAAGAGCGCAAAAAGCTTTTAAAACAAAAATATAATCAAATTGTTGGTAATCCGAAATGGGCAAAAATCAAAATAAATAACACAAAAAAATCAGCGTATGACGACGATGATGATAGTTTGGATTTACTAAAAGTAAAATATTATCCAAATATTTAAAAAACCAATAGTTTATTAAAGTTTACGTAATTTTTTCAGTATACTGGTAATCTAGCGAGTTCTAAAAAAGGTATAAATTTGGCTAAAGGTTTGATTGGTATCAAAAAATTACAGAACTTAAATTTATCCACGTCGTCCTGTGGTAAATTTGTAAAAGCTCTGGAATTTCATCCTACATCCAATTTGGCATTAATTGCTGGAATCTCTGGAAGGGCATCTATTGTTCAGGTATAATTACAAATGAAATTATATTATTTTATATTAATAAACGTGAAATGTCAACAGGTTGATGGATATAAGAATGAGAAAATGCAATCTATTAAATTTCAAAAATTTGTAATCGATTGCGCTCATTTCACTGTAGATGGAAAACAGTTTGTTGCTGGTTCAAGGACACAAAGACATTTTCATTGCTATGACTTAATGGAAGGAAGATCAATGTTCGTTCCTATACATCATAATATTGGACAAACTAGAATGGATGTACGTAATAGTATCTTTAATCAAATAATTAACTTCTTACAAATTTAAATGTTTATAGAATTTTTGCATGTCACCCGATGGAAAATTAATAGCTTCTTGTGGCAAGTTTGGAGATATTCATTTATTTACTGCTAAAAGTAAGGAATGGATTACTACACTAAAAATGAATGGTACAGCAAATGCCATAACATTTTCTAATAATGGAAAAAAAATGTATTCCTTTGGAGGTAATTTTATTGAAGTTTTTAGTGTGCGACTTTAATTATACGTTTTATAATACCTAAATAATTGATATATTGAAAATATTCTGAATGTTGTGCCAAATTATTAAAATTAAATCGACTAAGTGATAATTGTCTGGTTAATATAATTATATTTATTTAGTGTGTATGTATATTATATAATAATAATTTATGAATTATAATAATTTTTACAAGTTTTAACATTTTATGTTTGTACAAAATTATGTTATTAGTTTTTAATTGTATTATATATATATCGACTACTTATTCATTTATATACCTAATATAGTATTTTAAATTTTAAACAATTGAAAAATGTCTTTGATTTTGTTCTAGAAACTGGTGAAATTTATGAATGGGATATGAACAGCCGAACATGTATTAAGAAATTTGTAGATGAAGGTTGCCTTCAAGGTACAAGTTTAGCACTATCAGGCGATGATCAGTATTTGGCCGCTGGTTCATCGTCAGGTGTTGTCAACTTATATAAACTACCATGTGATGTTAATCCAAAACCTGAAAAAACCATTTTAAACTTGTTGACGTCAGTTTCAAAATTAAGTTTCAACAAAAGTTCGGATATTTTAGCAATGGTATCTAACCAAAAAAATGACGCAGTTAAATTAGTAATTATTTAAAATTTTCTTATGAATATTTGTTGCCCTTTATATATGCAAGCATATAATAAAATATATGTATTATTGTTCCTTCTAGTTACACGTACCATCAAAAACTGTATTTTCAAACTTCCCAACCACATCCTATAAAATCGGTAAAGTTAATTGTGTAGATTTTTCGCCTAACGGTGGATATTTCGGGTTATCCAATAATAAGGCTGAAGCCCTTCTCTTCAGGTAATTTAAATTGTTATACATTTTTAATTGGAAACATAATATAAGAAAAAATAGAATCCTAAACGGTATATTCAATATTTTGACTTCTTTTCACTAAGTTTTATATAATGTATCATAAATCAAATTTTTAATTTAAAATGTAAAATATGTTTCTTTTTAGGATATAACGTTATTTAAAAATCAGTTTTAATTAAACTGAAAATGAAAAACATCTTATATATTATAATATTCACACAAATAATTTTATAAATTAATATTAAACTTTATACATAATAAAAATATTTAATATTTCTTTTTCATTTTCACATTAATATTATACCCTTATTTATTTTGTGTTTTATGACTTCAATAATAATTCATTTAAATGTGTTTATGATTTGTTTAAGAGTTAATGAATATGTTAATATATGTTTATTATGGGAACATATTATTAAACGTTAATATTATAATTTTGACTGACAGAAAAAATGTGTTTATGTTACAGAATGACACATTTCGAAAACTATTAAACGTGCGTAATATAGTTCAAATGTTTAAAAACAAAAAAGGTAAATCAATAACTGTTACAGTTTTTCCCTAAAATGTAATTTGATATATAAATAAACTAATTAAAAATGTATTTTTGTTTTTATGCAAATTATTTTCTGATAAATATTAACACAACGCATTTATGCGAATCATATTAGTAAATACGTTTATATGTAAAGAAAAAATCAAGGCTTATTTTATTGACGCTAATTAGTGTCATTTGCACCATGTATAAATGTGTTGATCAAATAACTACTTGTACATGTGGATGAAAATATATTATGTTAAATAAAAGCTTATTAATTTTATTAACTGATTATATCATTTTGATTGTTTTATAACGAAAACAAATTGATACGGACAATCATGGGTAATAAATACGTATTAGTAAAGTTATAAAAGTATATAAAATCATTTAAAAACTGAAATTATGGCTGTTATGGGTGGATATTTTTTAAGCGCAGTTTAATACAAAGACTAGCCTGTTTTGATAAATTTGGACAGAAGTACAATGTATCTTCCCATATCCCTTTCGAATAACAATACGGATAACATTTTTTTTAAATATCTTTTCCATATTTTCTGTCACATTATTCTAGGAAATATTTTTTTGATAATAACAGGTTTTAATTTTGGATGTTTGGACAAAACTATATCAAGTATACATAATAACTGTATAGTGTTACATTAGGTATAAAATTACATTCATTATAAAAGCAAAATTAATTGACTTTTCAAGTTAGAAAATACATAACTATTAGAAAAAATGTCTTGTATTTTAATTTTTCAAATTTCCATGGTATAGAAAAATAAGTAATATCTTATTATCCGTTATATATTTTTAAATAACTATATATACATATATAACTTTTAATCAACACTCATTTTCTTCCAAGTAACCTAATGATACATTTAAAAAAAGTAAATAATATATACTTAAACGATTTACCAATTCATTTTATATTTACATACAAAAATGTATAATTTGGAAGTCTTATACGAATCATTTTAAATTATCGGTCACATTTAGATATATCAAATTGATTAGATGTATACCCATTATTGATTGTTTATCATTTCTTTTGTAAAATGTTTACAAAAATAAGTAATTTTGGTAAAAATCAATTTATTTTTAAAAAATAATTTAATTTGCTCGAAAATTAATTTTAATTAAAAACCGAAAGCAAAATATGTATTTTGGAAAATTAATTTAAAAAATTGAAAGATCAATGAATTAGTTTTGTTAATAATTCTTAATTAATATACAAATTGTAGAATTTACTTGAATCATTGACTGACTATAAATTGTACTAGCTTTGCGCTTAATTTAAATATTTTTACACAACCCTTCCATACAATTAATTATATTAAATTGTATATTATATAGCAACAGTGAGAGTAAACAATTTCAGTTGCGAATATGTGCCATAGGTGAAGATACATTTTACCCAAGACTGAAATTGCATTCCCAAAACAAGCCACACTATGTCATACCTCTTGTATAGACAAATCAGTAAATGATATAGATACCAGTATTTGATGTATAGGATTTCAATATTCGGTTTGTAAATAAAATAGATTGGAGATAAGTTGTTTCCACCACTTATATTGGCATCCAAATGTAAATCTTCAGAATGGGTATAACAAAACAAATATATTATTTGAAAATTTAATAAATTAGAAACTTCGAAAAAAATGTTTTTTATTTTTATCTATATGCCACAAACTTTATAATATATAATTTGTGCGTCAATATAGCACATTTATTTCACAGAAAAGTAAAGTTTACGCACAGTAAAAATTATTGTTTTATTTTTAATTCATATTTTTACAAATTACCTATATTATTTTATTTGTCAAAAAATACAATTTAATAACTACACAATTATATTTTTCTATATTGCTTATTATTACTAATTACTATTCAGACTGAGATAAAAACTAATTAAGTCATTTAAAATAACATATTTGTTAAAGACTTAAAACTTGTATTCATCAAATATGTAACTACATAAAAGTAATTAGAATAAATAAATAAAAAAATGTACATCTATAAGTATATCATTAGCACAAGAGATGTTTCTAATACTCTCTTCAATAACAAAATGGTCTGTAGCTAATTAATTAAATTTAATACTGTGTAATGTGTAAAATATATTTTAAGAAATAATTCATTCAGTTTATCTTGGCCAATAGCAAGTGTTAAAATTTACACAAATTGGGGTTCTGAAAAGTATATTTATATGAGAAATATATGATAATAAATTTTTGAAACCTCGCTACCTGTGACATCACAATTGACCAATATGAATTGTATATTTGTTATAATGAAAATAATAAATATAAATACTATGATTACGGCACTGACAGAAAACATTTATTTATTATGTTACAAGTTCATATACTACTAACTCACAAAAAATAGTTCAAGCAGTTATACATATATATATATCATTTTATATAATTGTCCTTTTATATGTATATATATATATATATATATATATATATAAAAGGACAATTATATAAAATGATCACAGTTACTTTCAAAAATATGATTTATACTTAAATTAAATATAAAAAGATATAAAGAAATTAGCTTCTGTTTAAAAAGTATATTATTTATTAATATATTGTACACGTGAATATAAGAAAAATATTACCAATAAATAATTTAAATTTGTTTAAAAGTATAGAGGTAGTCAAGAATTTTTAAATTTATTATGCATATCAATATATGTTAAATTTATTTATACTTCATACTTAAGTTATTACCAAGGGCACTTTCCCAGTGCAAATTATCCCAACTTACAGAACCACAATCGTTGCAAATGTTAAAAGCACGATACTCATCTTTAAACATATCGACCGATAATGGTTTAACCTGAAATTATAGTAATAAAAAAAAATTAATATAACAAATTTATTACGTGTATTTAAATTATTTACATTTATCTCCCAATTATCTTTGGTATAACCACTCAATAGTTTACTATATAGCTCATCAGGCTTTGATGTTAAAGTGTTAGCTGAATGGACATGGCTGATAGGAGCACTCGTTCCTTCATCCTCTGAGTAATCATCACCAATATTGCATTCATTATTGTAATCTTCATCAACAGAAAAATGTCTATATCTAACTGGTGGTTTTTGTATACTCTTAACAGCTTCATATATTTTTTTCATTATTAAATTACTAACAGTTTCAAAACTGACACTATTACATTTCTAAAACAAAAATATATTTTTTCAATAATAATTTTGGAAATGAGAACAGAATAATGATACAATATATAGTTTTCAATATTTAGACAATAATGACAAAAGAAATAAAATGTGTTGCACAGCCAACAGTTTCAAAATGCGTTTTTTACACTATTAGAAATAGTTCTATTATATTAGCTCAACAGTTATTTATAAAAAAAAAGGGAAAAAAGAACAATTATGTGAAATAAAATAAATAAAGAAGTGGCGTTAGTGACGAAAACTAACAAAATATGTGGTTGAGAGAACATGATTTAAGAATTAATTTTAAATCGGAGAATGAGCACCCTAGAAAACCTAAATAGGAAAGAAGGAATAATCTAGAAGAGGATATATAGGAGCGACATTTCTTTTAACTTAAAAAAATGTGATAATATTAAACTTAATAAAAAGTTTATTTCTAAATAACTGAAATCCATTAACTCAAAATAATTTTAAGCTCATAATTAATTTAATTGATATATAAACACAAATTAAAACCTAATGTAAATCAAAACAAATAAAATATCCAATAAATTAAACTCCTATTATTAAAATTAACTTTATTATAGTGAAATCATTGATAAATTAATTAGTATCCCTTTAAATTTCACAACTAAAATCAACCTAATAGATTTCCTTTTAAAATCTATGCTTTCTCGTACTTTTAAACATTTACTGGTTTTGGTAATTACTGGATTGGTAAGAATATTATAATAACAAATATATATAATATTTAAAGAATATTATTATATTTGTATATTTAATAGAAAATAATCGAATTTATACAAATGTTTTAATACATTTAAATGTAAAATAATATTGCTAAACAATATCAAATATTTATAATTACCCGACAACGACTGTTTAAATCTTCTTTATTTACTATAATTTTGAAGTAATTTAACACTTCTTGTACTTGGTCATCTACATTATGATTCTGTACACAATAACATTGGCCAACATGTAATTCATCTGCTACCTAAAGAAATAATTAATTAGTCAATTTTAATCCTTAATTCTAATCTGTATTTATTAATTTACCTTTGAAAATGCATGTCCAAAAGCAATAAAATGTAAATTATTCACTTTAATTAAATTTACTATGTACTGACAGTCATTTATTTTTGATCGATCAATTATGGAAGTATCAATACCACATTTTCGTAAACGTTCGGCTAGCTTTTCTAATGTGTTTGGTACTAAAAATTTGAAATCCTTAACACTAGAAATAACAAAATGTGGCGACTTTGACTTAATATTTGTTTTCGGCACTTTCTAAAACAAAAATTATATATATATTAATTAAATATTCAAATAGAAATCAAATTTATTTTCATTAGGTACATGTCTGTGTTTTTTATTTTTTGGTTTTGGTTTCGTTGTTTCTGGGTGATCATTATTAAACATTCTTTGACATATTTCTTCAAGTGGAATATTACTTTCTTGACAAAGTTTTTTGAATACATTGTAAATTTCTAATAAACAATAAGCATCCAGGGCTGAAAATTTTTATTTTAATTATAGTTATTACTTATTATACACCTACTATACTATTATTTAACTACTATAAATAAAACATTTTGCATTTATTATTCCTCAGAAATTTTTGCAATGGGTAATAATAATTAACATTTTTCAAAATATAATTTATCAGATTTTCATTATTGCTTATAATTGCATACACATTTAACATTTACCAGCATAATTAATTTGATTTGACCGTAACGGTATTTTTTCCCAATTTGAAAATTGTTCTGTTTTATTTAATGGCTTTCCAAAACACAACTTCACTAAATCAGAAAGACTGTTGTAAACTACATCTTCATTCAGATCTAGAAAAATATATTTTACATGAAATAAATACAATAAAGAAATTTTTTTG
>JAIPRN010002420.1:17078-30858 GCA_025469175.1 Geopemphigus sp. TES_GeoC_2020
ATAACAATTTTTATGTTGATGACTTAAAACTAATATTTATAAATAATTTAGGTTTTCCGATGAAGAGAATCTAATGGTAAGTAATTAGTACAATATCTACATCCTAAAGATCCCCATGTCTTTATAGGATCTCATACAATTATGTGGATTACCCAAGCCAATTTTCCCAAGTAATGAACAGTATGCACAACAATACGACAGAATTAATGTGGATTGGTAGATGACATACCCAACTAGGTGACCTGATAAGGGAAGAATGCTAATAATCTAATAAAATACACTATGCATCAAACTATTAGTATTATAGCATGTAATTTAAAAAAACATTCTATCGTAGATAAATTATAATCATCATTTCCCTCGCCTTTATCCCATCTATTTAGGATTGGCCACCTTCATCCTAAACCTCAATTTGGCAAATTATAAATAAATTATAATGAATAAGGAAAAATTAAAAAAATTAAAATCATGCACGGAATAGATAATTTAATTAAAGCATATTAAACATTACATACTTTGATATGGAAGCTGAAAATTCCACTTGGTTTCTAGTTCTTTCCATAATAACTTTATATCAACAAATCCAGGCCCATGTAGCTGTACATTATCAATTGGTAATGAAGATCTAATCATTGACGCATCTCCTTTCCATTCAAAACCTAAACAAACCAATTAGTTTTAAATAATGCAATTAAAATTGGTAATGAAAAATACTATACATTTGTCACATAGAAAATGTTTAACTATACAGTATTTTGAGAATATAATCAAAAGAATATTTATAAATATTTCATGCACTAACCTAATTTTAATATATTTATATTGCTGAATATGATCATGGCAAATTCTAGCCAATGAAAATTAAAATTCTCAGCTGGTTGAAGTTGTGGCAAATGAAATATGTAAATAGCATCAATTGTAGCAAGTTGAATGGAAGCCAAATCACTCTTATCACGAGTCAGTTCAGGTTTCCATTCACAGTCCAAACCCAAGACATTCAAGTGTCCATCAAACAACTCGATATTAATTTTGTCTAAAAATTCATTAAACTTTGACACACAGTCAATTATATGTATTTGTTTGTCTGACAATAGTAATTCATGGTATTCTAAAGTTCTGGTATCCTCAGTTGGCATTGGCCTCACTATGCCTGCACTCCTATTAACCAACAACACACCACACATTAAAAAATTATTTATAATGTGCACTCATTTTAAACTTACGCATTTTCACTAAAAAGCAACTCCTGCTGTATATTTGGTGGCAATAATGATGGATCAATTGAAAATAATTTAGCAAAATAAATACCCTCTTGAAAATCACCATAATTATCCAACATTTTAATAATTTCCAACATCATTTCTTCATCATTACCAATTGATTCCAACACTATCTCTCTCCAACCATCGATACCTTTAAAATACCTATTATGAAAATGTTGTTTAAATACAAATCCATACCTATAATTTACCAGTAACACCAGATTGATAACGATGAAACATATACTTTAAGGCTCCTCTTTTTTTTTGTTTAGTAATATTAGGCGCTAAATCATTTGGGATATTATACTTTTTTATGATTCTTGACAAATTTGATTTGATTTGACTTTTATTAAAAAAATTGTTATTAGCAATTGTAATATTCAGACGACTGAAATAATAACAAAATTCATTTCATTATTAATGTTAAATAAAGTAAACACTATTCTAGGATATACTATACATATAAATTAAACATTATTCTTACTTCGCTAGTTGATATAAACAATCATCACTCTCTATTAACAAATTGTCAAAATATTTTACCAAAGCTTCTTGTTGAAATTTGCTAGTAGCTAAAAATTCTTCTGTTACAGACACAAGATTTATGAAAAATAATGGAAGTAAAAAATCTTCTACAGTAAATCTATCTTGAATATTTAAACACATTGTAGCATAACATGCCTAAATAATATCATTTTATAAAATTAAACAATTTTATTACCTTAAATCATTTAGTCTTTAATTACTAATTATTCACCTCTTTATATCCTTTTTTTTTAATTGTTTCTCTAATTAACTCTTCCATCAATTCTAAACAAGTATTGCAACTGAAAATATTAATAATTTTATGTATTGTGTTGAAACAAATTTTTTTCTCCGTTATCATTTTAAAAGCTTGAATTTTTAATTCATCTGTTAAAACATGTTCATATTCATGTTCATTAAATTTTATCCATTTTTGAAATTCCTCTGTTACTGTAACACACAATAACATTTTAATGTAAGAAAACAATATGTACTAATCATGCAGTTGGTCTAATATATTTCTAATTAAAACATTTATTTTTTTATGCAAACTATCCAAATAAATATATTTAATATCATAATAGAGATTATGTTTAAAGCATGACAAATAAATTATAGCATTTGGTCATACCAAAAATTTTCCACTCTAAATGAGAGTATACACAAATTATAAAATGGTGGTAAAGTCATCATAATAAAGAATTACCAAGGGGGAACCAAAAAGGATTATAGGTAATTTTAGTAGAAGATAATGATTGATGACCATAAATTTGATTATCATTGATTTGTGAATCTACTATGATACTAAGTATAACAAAAACTATATTTGATAAGTTTCTAATGAAAACATATTTGTTTAAAAAAACGAACAAAAATGTATTTTTAATTCAAAATTCTTTATATAAAAAACATAGATTGAAAAATAAATAATATAATATTGACTTACTTGTATGAATAATTGTACTAGCTTTGCCTTTAATCCTATCTTCAGATATAACACTTATCAATTTTAATAGGGAGGCATATGGATTTGAGCTAGATTTAAAATAAGATCTTAACGTATCTGTCAAAATTTTACTTTGTTTCCCTATAAATAACAATTCTAAAAATAATAACAACAAAGATATTCTGAGAAAGACTTACATGTTGCCCAGATATTATGTATATGTTTGGCAACTTTAATGACACTTTCAATATCTTCAAATTCAAGTGTTGATGGTGGCATATTACTGTTCATGTTTATCATTGTTTCATGTTTATTGCATGTCATCAAAGCTCGATCTTTCGAAAAAAATAAAAACGAGTAAATATAAATAATAATTTTGAGTGATGAAAAACTTTACAACACGTTATCATTTTTAAGTACCGTTTAAAAACAATACTATTTACTCATGAGAACGCAATAAATGTCTGTTTGCTACGTACCATCATTACCAGAGGATCTCGCATGAGGAATAACGCACATTCTGTGCCATGAAGGCCCTGCCACTGACATGGTGGTAGACGAGTCGCATTCATTCACATTCTGCTGGCTTGTCATGATACTTCGTGTGTCCTGTCTATAAAGACGGCATGAATGGCTGAAACTCTACGTCGAACTAGTAGTTGATTAATAACTGCCCATAAGAAACACAGTGACGACGAAAAAAACGGCAGCGGCGTCGACGTACCGTCTGTCGTTTGTTTTTGATCTAAAATCAAATATAGCCCAAAAAATCACTAAGTCAGTAAATTATACTTCTTTTATTTATTTAATACTTATTATAATGTTATCGCTCCGCGGTTAACGGTCGCGTTTCTTGACCATACACACACACACAATGTGACAACAGACAAATGACAATAATACATTACAAAAATTTTATTATCGTTATCATAGTTCTTATATATATTCTCTGTGATCGAATGCTACAATTGATAATTGTACATTAATAAACTTCCTTAAGAGATCTGTGAGCCATGCAACTATCCTTGGGTGATTATATCATAAATGTAATAACGTTTATAAATCGTATATTTATAAATATGTCGCAAAAAACCGATTGGTATTATTTTGTGGTGTTAGACCTATGAATACAGAACAATGTGGTGGTTAACGTTTATTTTTGTCAAAATATATATCACTACATATGAAAAGAGTGTTATTTATTAAACAAATTTTCATTCAAAATCCGACGAACGTTTTTATACTAATTTCATAGTAATTAATGAACGTTTTGTACTTTAAATTAAAGTATATTACACTACGTTTAATTGGAAGCAAAAATTGTAAATTGTTAACTGTTATCACACATAGATGTAATCGTTCTAAATCACAGAGAATAGAACCACTTAAATATTAGTGTCTTACCATCCTATAATTTAACTACAGCATGAATTAAAATGGTTAGAGATGATCAATATATCTGTTGTGTATTTATGAATGAATCCTAATTTACCTTTAACCATGATTCTAATTTATCCTAGGTATAGGTATATCTAGGTACAGCTGTTGTTCAGGTGAACCACCTTTAAGTATTGTGGTAAACATAACCTAAAAATAATGTTTATTATGTTAAGAGAATCCCTACCACGGTCTTACAAGATAACAACCTATTACACTTTACAACAATAAATTTTCATGACTCATGATATAACCTGTGTTTAACAGTGATGATTAATAATTTCGTATTCGTTATCCGTTGCTTGTGTAGCTTCGATTCCGTAGTTTCAGAATTTCATTGAATCTCGTTTGTGTCAGCCAGTACATTCAAACTTTGGTTCTCCAAGAAATATGTGTTTGGACTAAACGGTGCTCAATCAAACAAAAGAAAAAAATTGTCTTTGATCGATTTCGTATTATTTTACTTTTTCTTAAATATTCGTTTTACCATGGACAAAAATAGCGATGCAGAACATCTGTGAGTTACACGTTTTTTGTCATTGTTCTTGATTACTTTATTTGGGATGTCCCCTTTGTTTCATTGTTTTAGTAACGGAAATAGCAACAGCAATGTCATCACATTGAGTTGTAGTACTCAGACTGCACAAATAGATGGATTGCCAGGTTCAAATCAGCTTGTTGTGGATGTTGTTGATGCTTTTGGTTCACTGTAAGTATAATTAATTACTCGAATATAATAACAGTATAATGCATGCCTTTATGTTATTAAATACATTTTCTAGTAGGCTTTTTATCCAAAATTATTCACTAAAAGACAATTTACACAATAAATAAAATTAAAGAGATAGGTATTGTATATATTATATATAATTTAAATTTTGTATCTATATGTTTTGTATTATTTTAGAATGATTAGTATAATAGTATCTCTATATTTTTCATTTTTGAAAACTTGTAAGTGTAAATAAAAATATTAGTAAAAAATTTTAACTTTAATATAATATTGTTAAATATACATAAAACAAAATAATTATTTGTAATTTAAATTACTGTAAACTTAAGTCTTATATATCTATAACTTTTAAATATGGAATAATACTGATTTTTCAAAATCATATTCAGTATCAAACACTTAAAACTTAAGTATAATTATTATTATTATTTAAACCAAATACCAAAATTTAATTTCTCCTCTAAATATAATATTGTTATATAATATTTAAAAGCTCCAATAATTATAACGTGTATTATATGATTGAAGAAAGTCATATTTGACAAAAATAATAATTCTACGTTATACTATACTCAGCGAATTGAATATCAAAGTACAAAATAATATTTTCCATAAAATTCGATAAAGATATGATACAGATTTAATAAAGATATTAAATAGATATTTAATAAAGCAATAGATAATTATATTATTTTATACATATTATAAATATATATATATAAAGTTATGTATATCATTTTAATATTAATCGTATATTAAATGGTTTGCTTTATTAATACAAAATGTGTACGTACATATACATTTAAAATAAAATTATGACTTACATATCATATGATATATGTTGTACTAAATTTTTGGGACAAATCCTAAAACAAAAATATGTTACATTTTTAAAATATATTTAACCAAAAATTGAATTATTTCAAACTATTTTTTATCTATGCATATTACTTCAATATATAACCAATCAAATATTCAAATCATTGAAAATTCAATAACAATAAAAGTTGTAAAGTGTTGAAGCAAGGATACTGCCTTGGGATGCTTGCTTTATAGAATGAATGTTAGAATATTTTTCTTCACAATGTACAACAAAGATAAGATTTAAGAGTGAGATATATCTAAGAGGGTAAGAAGAAGTTTGTACATTAGACCTTTGTGTTAGATATGAACAAAAACCTAAGCGACATCCAGAAAAAATCACAAAAAATAGTTTTTATTTTAAAGATAAAGCAATACTGTCGACTAGTCTGTGTATTTGATGGAGAAATGCTTATTCCTAAAACCAAATTGCGTATCTTGAATAACTTTTTATTTAATTATATATATATATATTTGTTTATTTATGTATATATTAATGAATAATTTAATAATTATTCTTTTTAAGATAACGTTAGCAAGGATTTTTTAAAATATTGAAAGGAGATTTATAGATCTATAGGTTGGGAGGGAGGATATAATACAATTTTGATTTGTTTAAAATTTATGAAAACGTTGTTGAAATATATTTATTATTTTGCTATAGAATGTCAAAATATGATGAAATTTCAAATTATAATATTATTAAGAAAAAAGGTTTTCCGTGTAAATTCTATATTTTAATAAATTTAGTTAATCTATTGACAATTCAAAGAAAAAATATATATATGGTTTATTGTATAACTAGATTTAGAAATACATCTCGTTCAAATGCTGGTTTAAGTTCAACGGACAAAGAAGCATGGTATTATAATATGAATCATAAGTATCGTGGAAAAGCCATAATTTTTAACCATGAAAACTTTCAAGTTAGAGATCTTAAACCAAGAACTGGTACTGGATTGGATTGCTTTAATTTAGAAGCATCTTTAAAGAAACTTGGATTTGATGTTGTTCCATATGTTGATTTAACATTGAAAGAAATGGATGAAAAACTGGATTACTGTAAGTATAAATTGTGTTAATCGTTATTTTGAAATTAATAATTATTTATTATACAATACAATTACTAATCAAATAACATATTTATATTTATATAATTGCTTTTGTATAACATAATTTTTGTTATCAATTAAACAATGCATACAAATTTTATTTATTTTTACTATTTACATACATATATATATATTTTTTTTAGGGGCTAATATAGATTATACAGATTATGATTGCTTATTAATGGCAGTATTATCTCATGGTGAACAAGGAATTATTTTCGCCAAAGATGCTCCATATAAACCAGAAGATAATCTTTGGGGACGGTTTACTGGAGATAGGTGTAAAACATTAGCTAGTAAGCCAAAGTTATTTTTCATTCAGGCTTGTCAAGGAGATCGACTTGATAGTGGAGTTCATTTAAGAACACAAGTAGATAGTGGTAGTAGTCATTCTTTCAAGATTCCTGTTTATGCAGATATCCTTATAGCATATTCTACAATTCCTGGTAAGAATATTTTATATTTTAAATAAATATTTATCAATGTCGGGTTTCTCTACAAGCATAATAACTACGTGATTAAAGGGGTAAAATTTTAGAGACAGCAAAGTTACAGAGAAATTAAGAACTTCTAATAATATTCAATTGATAGTACTATTATGACATAATTATTGCTATATATTGTAGTAATAAACATTGTTTTTATTAAATATATTTAATTCTTAAAAAAATTTTCTCTATAATTTATGTGCCTATATATCTGCTCAAATTAATAAATCGTTTAATGTGTATTAATTATATAAAATATAATATATTATTAATCTTTTATATTCTTTTAAAAAAACTCAATTGGTTTAATTTCTATTAATTGCATTTGAAATTTTTTAGGTTTCTATTCATGGCGTAATACCCAAAAAGGCTCTTGGTTTATGCAATCTCTATGTGAAGCTTTCAATAAATATGGTTACCAATTAGATCTTTTAACTTTATTGACATTTGTCAATCGTCAAGTAGCTATTGATTTTGAATCTAATGTTCCTACTAATTTATGTATGCATCAGCAGAAACAAATTCCCTGCATTACATCCATGTTAACCAGATTGGTCAAATTTGAACCAAAACAATAATGTAAATATTGTAAACATTAACAACATTCCTTTATGGTATTAATTAATTTAAGTTTTGAGATATATTTATTAAAACATTCATGCGTAAGTTTACAAGTTAACAACATTAAAATTTTAGGAAAACGACATTTGTAATTAGAATCTTTATTTTGATCTGAATAATGTTAATTTTTAACAGTAAAATTGCTGCCATTTTTGCGTGACAGTATAGTTTATGACTAAGTATTATCTAAAAAAGTGTTCGTGAATATTTATGTTCAAATTAAATTATTATTGAAATGTTTAAAAATTATCTTCATATAATATTTTTATAAATCAAGTCAATCAATTTAAATATTGTGCGTTGTATTTTTATAAACATTTGAATTTAAAATTGGTTATGCTTTAAACCAAATATAATTTTTATATAAAAATGTATAATTTTAGTTTCAAAATAATGTATTTTAGTAAAATATTGATCTACCTCTATATTTACCTTTTGCATTTTTGAGTAATACACTCGCATATTTTATTAATTTTTGATTTTATTATAATACATTACAACTATTTGTGTTGCATTTACTGTAATATTAAGAGGAGATAAATTATATTTATATGTTAAATATTAATACTTGAATATTAATAAAAAAATATTTTAAAACCCGTAAAATTTTTATAAATAACAATATTAAATTTAGTTTTAAGTTTGAATTGTTTCATTTTCTATCGAGACAATTTTTTATACGAATTTTTTACAATTTAATCGTATAAGATATTTTTCTTAACTATTTAAGTAATAAAATACTTACATTGTTTTCAATTTCGAACAAAATAAAATTTATATTTTGTGTTTATATTTATAAATATAAATATATTTGTAATTTAATATTTATTTGTTTTATGTTATTACATTGTGTACATGTGTGTAAGGTTGTTTGAAAAAAGACCGAATATTTGTTATCAAATCGTTATTACTGTACGTACAACTATATTTCTTTGTCCCCCATCAAATTACTCCCTATTCCTTGTTATACAATATTTCCATCGTTACTTCCACTGTTCATATACTTTATGGAACTCGTTTTCTTTAATGATTCTAAGCTGTGTCTATAATTGTTCTTGAAATTTTTTTATACTTTGAAAATGACACTTAAACCACTTGTAGCATTAGGTAAGAATAATACAATTTTCTTTATAAGCCTGTTCAAGCATTGTCCAAGTTCTGTAAATAATTTTTCTAGTAAAACCCAAAATTTTTTTAATTTAATTTAAAAATGTCTTGTTATTACTGTTTCACTATTTTGTGAAGTGGTCACTACTCAAGTTTATTCAACTGGCTCTAATGCGAAACTAATACAAGATAGGTTAATACAGCAAGTAACATTTTATTACAAACAAATATTATTAGATAGTGGTTTTTGTGGAAACAATCAATGAAATAGTTTTGAAAAGTTCAGTATTTCTTTGAACAAATCTCAATATATATATATATATACCTCATGTTTGTAATTCAATAATTTAAACTAATGTATTCAAGGTAAATAATACAAATAATTTGGCATTACGTGTAATATCTTTATGCATAATGTTAAAAAATTATTAGGAAATATATATAATAATCATTTTAACTATGTATTATGATTAATGCCTAACACATATCTTTTTTTTTATTTTATTATGGTATCGGCAATACACTCACTGGCCCGGAAAGCTTGAAGGCAGTACTTCGGACCAGTGAGTCGCCATCGTTTATTGAAAAAATTTAAATTACATAAAGTCTTACAAAAACGATCATCCTTAAGGGTAGCCTAACACATATCAGGCCATATAAAAATCACCTTGACAATGGGAGTTTTGGGATTCGCATTGTTTTATCCACTCTATAATAAATAATTGGTAAACAAAATTTTCAATTTATACTAATCATTGATTTTACGTTTACTTTGAAAGCTTAATTATATTTTGAAATTGGTTCTTAACAACGAGTACCCGCGTTACGTATTTTACTGCATACAATTTATAACAGACTTAATGATGTACATAAAATCTAAATTTTCCGACGAATTATAAAAAAGTCAATTTATTATTTTTAACCTACGAGTATAGCGAAATGGTAAAATACGTTAAATAAAAAAGCTCCGAGGGCTTCTAATCATCAAAAATTTAATTATTTTATGTATATATCCTCGTTTAATTTTTTTAATACGATGAAGTACAAAAATCCTCAGGCGTCGTGTAATTCTTGTCTACATTTTTCAATGTTTTTTTTATTATAATTTTTTAAAAAATAACGTTAACATGTTCTAATAGAAAATACAAATTAAGTAAGAATGTTATCGAATTGTCTATTTACTTATACTTTATCTAAAAGTGTTTAAAATCTAGGTATACCTAGATATTAATATCATAATGCCTAGACGATATGCGATAATAACATTAAAAACTAAATTAATTTTTACTTATAAATATACGATATTACACCTAACGTTTGAATTATTCATATTGTTAGTAACAAATATGACATGTTACGTATATATTTTTTAAAATGACAAGATAATATAGGCAACGTATAAATTACGGAGTAAAAGTAATCATGTAATTTGTAATAAGTAAAAAAAATTAATTTTATTATTATGAAGACAAAATACAATACATTAAAAATGTGTAGAAACAGTCTGTTGTTTTCATAAGAAAATATTGTCAAATAGACAATTTCCATACTTTTCGAATATTTCGATAATTTGAACTAAAGAGACTAAAAAACCATTTTACGGACAATTTTTTTTTATAAGTTTGTTTAGTAAAACATAAATTAATTTCGGTGATTTTGAAGACATAATCGTTAAACGAATAAAAACCTAAATAATATACATAAAATGCGGAATGTAATCTATTATTAAAATTATCGTTAATTCCAATCCGATCGAGAATCGAGACGGTTATAATAATATTGAAAATGATTTACAACGTGTCGGTCAGCCGCCGGCCGCGCCAGCGACGCAAAAGATAATTCTATTTGTAGTTACTAAATAAAGGTGTTTCGTCGTTATTTACGATTCGCAAAAATCACGATACGCATACTGACATATATATGAACACAATTCCGGCAAACACATTTAATAAGGGACCAACGTACGAATAATAAATTTAAACTTCAATATGACCGTAAACTACAAACTGCCGATATGCACGGGTTAATAATACACACCTATCCCTTCGATATTTACTGATTAGTGCCTTTATATTAGGTATGTAAAACTTACGAATAATGTATTTTATGGACGTCAGGTCGTCATTGAATTACAGGCGATCAAGACATTCCGAGATGAGTGGATTCGTGGCCATTCTGTCCCACTCTTGAGCCCACCATTGCGAATTCGACAGTTTTTTACAAACGTGACCTACAGCGTTTTACCGAATTATTTATTTCGTCCAAAAGTACAGTGCGCTCGCGGGTAGATATTGTATTCCGTGTACAGTTAATAAATAATTTCGATCGTCGACGGACACGGAATAAATTGCGACGAATTAAATAATCAAACGTCATTAGAATTTATATTAAATTGTTGGCGCGGCTTTAACACAAAAACGCTCTTTAAACTTCGATTCGTATTGTATATTATTTATATGTGTACGCGCAACAAAATCCGCTCGGTTTTCACTCCGACACTACCGAATGACAATTCTACGGCCATAAATATAAAATCGATTTTTGCGCAGTGGTTCGACCATTATGTTTAACCCATCACATTGCCGTAATATTAATGACCGCCGACCTTAATACCGTACTTTCCATTGTTCCATGTTCAAATTAGTCAACTATTTATTAATTACCGGTTGTCAGTACTCGGATTTAGTAGGGATTATTTTGATGAATTTCCCGCTGTATGAATTTAATTCGCTACGTTCAAAACGGGACGTATAATTTCCGAGGAAAATGTAAAAACAAAACGTTAAAAATTAAAGTAGTTTAAATCTAATCATAATTTTCGTTCAAAGACATTGTTTTCGACATAACGACTGTTTGACATATATAACGAAATTGTTTATACGTAAAATCAGTATTATTATCTACAAATTTACACTTTTAAAAACGGTACGCGTTTACCGGGGCGAAATATGCACGCCGGCGAGTTCGACGTAAATGGTAATTTGTTTACCGACGAATCTTCGGAATGTCCGTGTCGAGGCGACCGCGATAATACCATAGTAAGTATTGCCGTAACGAAATCGTATTATTGAAACGATCGCGGAGTATTAGTTTAGTTTTTGGCGTTGGTTTTTTAATTACAATACGAAATTTCGAGCACGTTCGTTATGATTATAAGCGACGTAAACCCTCCGTGTTCTATATCAATGGAAAATTTACAAATTTTTGTGGGGCGGGGGAGAGGTTGTCATATTAATAAAATAGTTTTATAAATCGGTATAAAACGTTTAAACTCGATTTTAACCTCTTTTTATATTAACTACTAATTATTTAAATATTCAAATTAATTATATTATAAACTCCGGTTTTCTTATTTTATTTGCCGATTCGTCGATAGATACGTCTGAATCTCGGTGAATCGATAACGTGGTAAGACCATTAAGACTTGTCTGAAACAAAGTGGCGGTTCAAAATTTGAAACGTTTAATTAAGAATTATCATAATTTTTTGGGCGATTGACAAATATTTACCTCAGATGTTGAGTTCCTTAGATATTGCATTTTAATGTCGAGAAAGATCCGTCGGCTGTTGTAGTCCAAACAAACAGCGTGGCCAGAATTTGTAATCGTTTGAAAATATTTGGGTACATATCACATTGCGTATTAAAAGAGCTTCCATGGCGTTTTCATGTTTTGTAGGCGGCGAATTAATTAAAAAATTTTTCAAATTATTTCAATTTAATTTCGATTAATTAAAATTAAAACGCCTTTGCTAGTATCAATTAAAGTAATATCGTAACGACGAATTAATTTACAAAAATCTTCAGCGCTGGAAATAGTCGTTACTGTAAAATGAACTACAAAAACGTTATACTATGGTTTTATATTCAATAAATTTGCACTATATTTCAGATATAAATGTGTTCGAAACATGGTATGAAAATCGAAATTCCGAAATAACCTTCCGGTGTATATGATGGAATATTTGTATTCCATTTTGTCGATGTTTTGTAAGTCTCGATAAAACTATCCGAACGTCCAGCTATTTAGCTAACATAGCCACATCTTGAAAAACATTCTTAAATTCATTTTCGGTCGTATTTCGGAGACGTTCTAATTCTTTTAGTGTATCTACTGCCACTAGTAACAGCCTTTCTCGATTCAATATTTGTATTTTGAAAATGTTTCGACAACATGAATCCTGAGCGTAAATATTTTAGACGCTACTAATAACAGAGAAAACGAAATGGCGAAATTGTATTTTTTAAATTATTCGCTCCGCAGGATGTATCGATATTACGCCAAAGACTTATTGTTTCTAAATATTCGACAACATTATAAATTGTATAAAATCGTGAATAGAACGAATTCGTTCAATTCAACGCGTTGTACAGTTACATTTTAACGATTTTGCGTGTATTTCTTGTTCGGACGAATCAATACATTGTGATAATATATGTTTCCGTTTTGGATACACAAAAGATTTACGAACTTTCCCTACAGTTCCGAGGCGATTTCTTATCGATTGAATTGAACACACACACACTCGTATATCGTACGTAGGCTTAAACAAAAGTCCTATGTAGACGTGTCGTACCCTATTACGTTCGAAACGGATTACGACATTCGGTACTTGGAGGAAATAACCGTTGTTGATATTCCCGACGGACTTAGTAATAATTGCGAAATACGTTTTTAACGCGTACATTT
>JAIPRN010002421.1:0-30854 GCA_025469175.1 Geopemphigus sp. TES_GeoC_2020
TATTTTTATTATATTTCCAAATAAAATGTCTATCAATGTTATTCATTTTGTATTATATTTACCATGCAATTAATTATAATATTTAAATTTCAGTTATCCTGGGCTGATTTATTCTTTGTATCCATGTTGGATCTTTTTAATTTTATGGGAAAAGTTGACTTATTGGAAAGCCGTCCAAAATTACAAGCACTCAAAAAAAAAGTATCAGAAATACCTCAAATTAAATCATGGATTGAAAAACGGCCTTTGACTACGCCGTAAAATATATTTACCAGTCAGCTTTTAATAAAATATATGATATAAGAAATATTTATTATTATATTATAACCATAATTTTTTAGTAAGGTTTGCTCTATAAGCTTTAAAACCTTTCAAGTAAAGTTTGGTGTTTGGTTTGAATCGAGTTTCTGTTTTTAAGGTAATGTCAATTTGGTTACTTAGTAATAAATTGAATAAATCTGTTTCATTTTGCTTTAGTCCATAAGCATTTTTATTTTTTATTTAAAAGAAGTTTTATGAGTATATTCATTAAACTTCAATTATTACCTTTATCATTGACATTCCAAAGTACTATTTTTAATATTTTTTTACATTTGATTCATTACTGCCCAATTTTTATAAGTGTGTTAATGACAGTAACGAAATGTGAGTAGTCGTCAAGAATGTTCTACTGGGTTTTTTGAACAAAATTCTTCTAGAACATTAGTTGACAATACGGATAACCAAAAATAATCTAATAATTTGTAAAAGATACTTGCGGAAGTAGTTGCTGTTTTAAATTAGTTTTGTTTTTATTAATTGGTGATTTGGAAAAATAGGTCATAGTAGGTTTAATGATTGTAATGAATGGGAAACCTTGAATTGATAGCCGGCGCAGTATTAAATAATAGTGTAAGATAGTAAGTAGGTATATAGTAATAGTGTATAAATAATTATACAATAGGATCGATAATAGTATACGCGAACGTTCTGCCACTCAATTTAATTTAATTTGTTTTGCAATTGTGAAAGATCTATTGGTCCAGTTGTGTTGATGAGAACCACAGATGATTGTGTAAGTTAAAACGATTTTTCTGGTGTAAAAAAAGTCTGTGGTGTTTTACTTGTGTGAAAATTAAATTCAGCAGAATGACATGTTAGTGCTATTTGATCAGCGTTCATAGTTCAATTGTTTATTATTTTAAAATAAAAGTATTAAAGGTTATATATAAGACATCGGAAGTTTTCATTTTTAAATATTTTTGATAAATTTCATTTTATGAAATCAACAAAAAAACAAATAACAACTCTTGATTTGTTGTAGATCTTTTATATTCACTTAACGAGTTAAAAAAAACTAGTTAAATTGCTCAGCCTTGGGGATTTACAACTCATTAAATTGGATGTTATTCTTACATGGATTACAATCGTTACAATCAATTTTAGTCATTAGCCCATAAAACCAATATTAGTATATTTTAATCAGAGGTGTACAAAAAATTTAATATATAATGTACAATTTAAACTAAAATTCCTCGTTGGGCCTCTAGTAAATACTTCCAACATTCATTGTTCAGCAGAACTCAGTTTGAAAACCGTTACTAACATTTTAAATTATTAATTTATCCTAAAAAATCGTATTGATTTATGACAGTGATAACCAACTACTGTCGGCTATCATTTATTAACCCGCCCACCAAAGTATTCAATAAAAATTGAAAAAACTTAACATTTATTTTTAAATATAAACGAATATTTTTTAATAATAATATAATTAATATATAATTTTCCTGTTGTTTAAAATCAATTGTGTTATAAGACATGAATATGTATCGTAACGTTATCGTTGTTACGTTTAATAATAAAAATATGCTATTTATCGTTTTGCATAAATCATACCTCGATATGAAACTGATTCATCACCAATACTAATTTAGTTGTTTCTTGTTATTATGTTATGCACTTAATGTTTTAAAAAAATAAAAATAAAACTGAGTCTGAACATTGTGTTTTTCTATATTAGTGGAAAAACGATTACTTTTTTTATAGAAACGATGTCGTAGTGTTATGAACCCCTTGCTAATAGTCAGCATTTATAACTTAAGCATTACTGACTGCCGTCGCTCAGTTGTGTCTGGATATGCGACGACAGTCGAGTTCTACCACAACCTCTGAGTTGTCTGTTCAGGAGCACATAATTTTAATTAGTATTAACTTATTTATAAAAAAACTTATTTTTAAAAACCGACTCAATAAACATTATAAATTAAATAAACTCACTAAATAAAATAATAATCATTATTTAAATAGGGTTAATTCCTTTGGATAAATCCACATTATCAAAATTCAACTACTGTCTAACGGCTCTAACCATTCGGCGGTGACAATAACGGACTTAATCGGCTTAACCGAGGAGGTCACAACAGTAGATTTAATTAAAATATAGTCTTAATTATCTGTAATTGTAAATTGTCATCATTGATTTATATTGTGAACGATGACATAAACAACGAAAATATTTTAAAAAGTATAGGTCATACGTTTAGTGTACAATGTATTATTATTTTCGACAAAGCAAGGGTAAAATAATTTCCCTCTCAATACTGAGTCATTGACCTTGATACGATAATACACGCATGGATACTTCACCAGAAAGAAATAGTAATGGGAGTATAGTAATTTATATTAATTGCGTGTGTGTGTGATATTCGTCCATATTTTGTATATAAATTCACATATATAAAACAAATAGGTGATTGTTTGAGCAAAACGACTTGCTGATTTCTCAATCAGTTTAGTTGTTACTGGTTAACTGTACTAAATATTTAATTTTGTAATATTACGTACTTTGGCGAACAGCCGTCAAATATTTAAAAACCTTTATGTAAGTATCTATATAAATTTCGTTTTTTGTTTATATTGTGTTTACGAGATGTTACTTTCAAGTGTATGATACACAGTAATCTTAACACAATATTGTTCAATTAACATAGTAGTGTTTTAGTTACTGATTTTAGCAAATTCATTGAAAATGTCAACGTACAAACTCACATATTTTAACGTCACTGCATTGGCTGAACCAATCCGATTTCTCTTGTCATACTTGAACATTGATTTCGAAGATGTTCGTTTCGAACGTGAAGAATGGCCGTCAATTAAACCCTGTAAGTTCTTAAAAATAATTTTATTATCATATTTACATTCATTATTTTGTTTTTTATATTTTTTTCGTGATTAATATTACTTATTACAATATTAACAAATATGTTATACTAGAAATTAATTAGCATGAGTAGATTGTTCTGTTATATTGAAAAGTTAATAATAGTAATAATAATAATTAATAGATATCAAACAAGACTATGTTTTAATTTGTTTCACAAATTAATAATTTTTTGTGTTCTGTATTATGTTTCAAATATATTTATCAATTTAATTATATCTTACTTAGTGCCAAAAATATTTTTTGGGACAAATAATTTATAGAAAAAATATAATAACCTCTAGTGTTTCTAATCGTTTTATTTAATATTCCTACCTATTGGACATTTTTAAGACTTCTATTTCACTATTGTCCAAATTGTAAACAGTATACGTTACATTAATAATTATTTATTTATTTTTAGCAAGTTTAATGTAAAATATTGTTAATTTATTAATTTGATTACGTAGTTATGTATTCAAGTGATTTATGTTATACTTATATCTATATATTAATGTCTGACAAGAATAAATGCAATTTAGTTATAATATATTCAATTTTCTTGATAAAATTATATTAACAAGAAGCCCTAATATTTAATATATTTTTTTACTGGTCAAATATAAATTTTTTATTTTGATTTAAAAAATTGTTAGAATAATAAATCTAATAAGTTTACTGTAAAGTATATAATTCATAATGATTAAAGAAAATGTAAAATAATATTATGTATTAAAAATTAATACAAACATATTTCTATTTACTTAAGCTATGCCATTTGGTGAAGTCCCAGTATTGGAAATTGATGGCAAAAAATTGAACCAATCTGTTGCCATTACTCGTTATTTATCCAAAAAAGCTGGACTAGCTGGTAATGATGATTGGGAATCTTTATTGATTGATATTGCTGTTGATAATATACAAGATTTAAGACAAAGTAAAGAAAAAAATTGGTTACAAATAATATATGTTATTTAAGTTTTTTATTATTTTTAAAGCTATGGCAACAGTTGTATTCTATTCGTCTGAAGAAGTTAAAGCTGAAAAATTTGGTCCATTGATGAAAGAAACTGTTCCATATTATATGGATAAATTTGAAAACATTGTTGCTGAAAATAATGGATATTTTGTAAATGGAAAGGTAATGCTAATAATTTATTTGTTTTGGTTAATAATGTATACATATCAGAAAGAATAAATTATTTGAATATATTATTTTATATTTTATTGAATTAGTCTATTATAATATTATAATTACATTGAGCTATAAAACGACAGTATATAAATACATTACCGGTATTATAGTAATATTCCAAATGATTAATTTATCATTTACGATCTTATAAAGTATTTTACTTAATTAAGTTTTTTTATTTTTATTATATTTCCAAATAAAATGTCTATCAATGTTATTCATTTTGTATTATATTTACCATGCAATTAATTATAATATTTAAATTTCAGTTATCCTGGGCTGATTTATTCTTTTTATCCATGTTGGATCTTTTTAATTTTATGGGAAAAGTTGACTTATTGGAAAGCCGTCCAAAATTACAAGCACTTAAAAAAAAAGTATCAGAAATACCTCAAATTAAATCATGGATTGAAAAACGGCCTTTGACTACGCCGTAAAATATATTTACCAGTCAGCTTTTAATAAAATATATGATTTAAGAAATATTTATTATTATATAATATCACTACTTTTTATGTAAAATAGTTATTAAATTCAAAGAGAATTGTCGTATAAACTTCTATTTTATTTCACTATTTATGTTGTAAGTTTTTTAGTTGCAAATTACTTCAACATAAGCAAGGTTGAGGTTATCAAGAAAACATGAATATAATAAAAACCATGACATTTAATAATAAGATTAAAATGTAATACCTTTAATCTGTGTACGAGTTATAAGTCAAAGTAAGTTTAAATCAAAACCAATTGTGTAGAAAGTAAAATCAATTTATGTTTTAATTCCCACGAAAATTTTTCAGTGGAATATTTATGCAGATGAATTGTTAAGATAGAAACATTTATTTATTTTCATTTTATATCACTCTGTATTTTGAAACTCATTGTTTCGTGGAGCTTAATTTTGAATCCGCTGCTAACAATTTAAATTAATTGCTTGTAAATAGTCTCGATTTATGATAATGATAACTAATTACGGTCCACAGGCCAAAACTGGCCCACCAAAATACTTAAAATAATTTCTAAAAACAGTATTTAAAAATAATAATTTTATGTAATATAGTTGTACTACAATTTTAAAACAATTGTACTAAATATAAACTCTGTAATAAACTGTCTGATTACTTAGGTATAATAATATTGATGAGGGACGATTCACTATTTTGGTACATACATTAGTATTTTAATCTTATGGTTACTTCGATTTTACGTTAGTCGATAATTAATGTAATCGATACATATTATAATATTAAAGATTTATTATTCATTATTATTACTCAACAATTGTGATAATTGGCAAAAAAATATATGAATACCTATTCACCAAATACAAAAATAGAAATAATTTATTTTACATTCGAAAAATATAACTAAACGACAATTATATATAGAATATAGAAAATTTTTATTACTATTTATGTTTCAATCTAATCAATAAATGGAATTTTTATTTAAATCGAAGTGATTTAGACGAAGAAGGGTTTTTCATTACGTTTAAGGAAACTACTTGGAAAATTAAAAAATGTATCAAATAAAATACCTAACTACTTTTGCAGACACAATTTATTACCAGAAAGTAATTAATGTCAAAATAATTGAAAAGTATTAAGACAAAAAATACAAAATTAAAAAACCACATCGTTGAAAATTAATACATTCTTTCATTTAGAATTTAAATTATTAGTTTAAATTAAAATACATTAGACTGACTAAATGTAGTATGCACTTACTTTACTCAAAAATATTAATTGGTACGTGTAAATATAGTTTTAATTATGCATATGGTTATTGGTTATATATAGTTTATTCTATAGCTTTGATAACGGAAAATGAATGTAAAATTGTCGGTTTATCTAAAACTAAAGTCATCAATCATTACTAGGGCTCGGAAGTTATTGCACTAAATAATATTGCACTTAAATATTGATTGTAATATTGCAGTAAAAGATACCCAAAATTGCATTTAAAAATAAAAAAAATTGTACAAGTTTTTTGAATTAAGTTAATTTTTTTTATTAGTTTACGTAAGATACAATTAAAATTAAAAATACAAATTTAGTGAATTGAAAAAATCGGTTTTCCATATTGTTTGATCTTTCAGAAACCTGCAAGAAAATTTATCAAAATTTAAAAACTTTATTGAAGTATTTTTTTTTATTGTATAACTTAAAATTTACTAAAATATTGTATATCTTAAAATTGATTGCGCTGCACGATAAAATGATTTGTATAGGTTCTCAAATTCGAAAGATCTCCGATTAATAGATAGCAAGTTCTTATACACGGAAAAACTGCGTTCGACGTTGGCCGAAGCTATTGGTGCATATTTGAAATAAATTGATGTTTGAATAGACAATTTATATGCCACACTTTTATGGTCGGTCAATATGTTTGATATTTTTTTCGACGAGACTGAAATATAATTCTATAATACACTAGATAATCTAATCTTACCTATTTTATGTTTAGCAAAAATACGTAATAATCACAGTATCGTTCAATCACATTTCCGGTTGCCTCTGCAAAGCCCGAAATGACTAATAATACTCGTACATTATAATTTTACATAATATCTTTAATGTAAAGAGAAAATCAAACTATATGAATAACATTGAAAAGTAGCTAAAATTGTATTAAAATTGAGGAAATCATTAAAATTGCATTCAAATTGAAAAAATGTCAAAAATTGCAAAAAAAATTAAAAATTTTAATACGTATTAAGTACGAAACGAAGTTAAAACCTACTTAGCGACAAATCCAAACAATAGAAAAAAGTTGTAAATGCATCAACATTACACACCTATGCAATAAATATTTTTGAAACGTATTTACAGATATGAATTTTATATCTCCTGTATACACTATATTCACTATGTATTATTGGTTATTTTATTATTTTCCAATCCTTGTAGGTAAATGTATGCCTGATTATTCGTTATCTTAATCCTAGATTATTATATTAAAGCAAAAAGGTAAATATCTAAATAATTATTGTGTTGAATAAATACGCGGTGGCATTAAGTGTAATTTGTCACAAAGTTCATTCCATCATTCATTTATGGTTGTAGAGGCATCAATATAAAATATTTGAAGTTCTTTGTATATAAGTGAGTAAATTGGAAGTTAATTAACATTGTATTTCAACATATCCACTAACTAAGTCAATAATTTTAGCTATAAAGAGATAAATATAATATTTTAAAAAAATGACCTACAAATTAACAGACTTTAATTTGACTGGTTTGGCGGAACCCATCAGATTTCTCCTGTCATATATGAATATTGATTTTGAAGATATTCGTATTGAACATGAAAATTGGCCATCAATCAAGCCTAGTGAGTTATTATAAAGTAATTGATAACAAAAATGAAAATTTCAAAAAGTACGAAACATATTGGTATGTTATTAATTGCAAATGGTTTATTATATTATTTCAATCAACTCAAAGTAACTGAAGTTAATGTAAGTGTAACTAAATTACTAGACATTATCTAAAATCTGGTAGTAAAAGTATAGAATAAATGTAACTAAAGAATTTAAAATTAAATATTTGATAGACTCGTAACATATGCTTATAAAATAAGACAATCGTCGTTAGATTTAAAACTATGGCAAAAAATGGTTTTATAATATCGTTTTTCACATTTTTTTTAATCACTAAACGAGTTTTTGGAAATAAATAATATTTTGTAACACATTATATACGTTAAACATTAAATTACTATAAGTTTATATAGCGCTAATGTCTATTGATTATAGTACAAATATTTTATTGATTGATGATAATTAAAACTACTTTGATAGAATTATACATTGATGTTGATTTTAGATACGCCATTTGGTAAACTTCCAGTGTTGGAAGTGGACGGCAATATAGTCAATCAATCTATTGCTATTACTCGATATTTAGCCAAAAAAGCTGGTTTAGCTGGTAGCAACGAATGGGAATCGTTATTAATCGATATAATTGTAGACAATATTAATGATTTACGATTAGGTTAGTGTAAACTTATTCAACTCTTCATAACGATTCAATATTAAATCTTTATTATGTAATAATATATTAGTACCTATCCAATCAATAATAATAACTTTATGCTTAATTTAAACATAGTTTGACGATAATTTAATTTAAATATTAAACTTAATTTTTGCAGCTATGGCATCATATACATATGATCCAGTAGAAGAATCTAAATCTCAAAAATTTAGCCCTCTAGTGAACGAAATGGTTCCATATTACATAACAGTATTTGAAAATACAGTTACTGAAAATAATGGATACTTTGTGAATGGAAAAGTTAGTAACGTTGATTTGTTTAAATAGTATGACTTAGATATATCTAGTACACAGTAAAATAAGATAGAATAAAAAAATAATAAAAATAATTATAATATTTAAATTATGATAAAATATTTATGAATACATAATATAAAATATGATATACATATATACATACATACATATATATATTATATTGATGTTAATATGTTATATTATATGCAATTATCTTGTTATAAATAGGTTTTTATTAACATTTTAACTATTATATATTAATTTTAAATGTATGTTTTATATATATATTATTTTATTTATTTATAGTTGTCATGGGCTGATATATATTTTGTAGCTTTATTAGACTACATGAATTTCATGGTAAAATGTGACTTGTTAGAAGATCGTCCGAAATTACAAGAACTTAAAAAACACGTATTGTCAATAATAAGTGACTAAAAATTGCTTATCAACTTCTGTTATTTATCGTTGTTTTTAATTTTAAAATAATAAATAATATTTCCTAGACCAACTATTGTGTTAAAGTGAGCGAAGCAAGACAAGAATGTTGTAATGATATTCACAGATACCATAATTGTGGAAAATAATAACATAAACATATTTCGATGTAAATGTAATTATATTCGTAGATGTAATTGTGGGGACCAATACTATAAACATATTTCAATGTAATTTTATGTAATAATGTATTGAAAAATGACATTTTAATAAATGTTAAAATGACGCATGAGCTCCTCGAAATACCGACCATACCTTTATAAAATATCAGCAATAATCTCATATGGCGCGCAAAAAAGGAGCTGAGTCGCAATCCCACAATAAACACAGAATTAACACATGGTTAGGTTACAAAAAAGTTTACAATAATTACACAAATATATCATGCTAATGGGCACAAATCAAACGAATACGTGTTACTAAGTAAGCAAATAGAAAAGTATCGAAGAATAATAAAACAATCAATGTACAATAATGCAAAACACAATACGCCGATTTTGAATAAATTTAATATGAGCCGGCCACACGTCACAACAATATGACTGGATAATTCGGCTATAAAATACAGAAATTACACTCTAGAGCCAGTCAGTGGATCACTGGATGACGTTTGTCTCCCCACGGGGAACAGATAACTCTCGCGCACTCCCATCACGACTCATCAAGTTGTAGAAGTCGGTATTCCGAGAAACAAAGGTTGTTCTCTACACCATGATTTCTGCGTCTCGACTCGTTCTTATTGTCAGTGAAGTTGCATAAGAAAACTCACCGTCCCAACCTTTTCTTAGTTAACTTTACAAGTATTTTCTATTAAATTTATTCAAATCGACAAGATCGGACAGGTAAGTGATTTGATAATTAATAACTTCCAAAATAATTCTCGAACTTACAATCCCAAAAACAAATTACGTAATAACTTATTAAAAGTTAAACACAACCCCCACTTATACTTAATATCTACATATAGGTAATTATTTCTTTTCCCCAATCCCTGTTGTTTTATTTTTGAGTTATTACTATGTACTAACAACACTGTCAACAAAAAATATATTGTTTATTCCAATGAATATATTTTATATAATCTAAATGTAGTTAATCATTATTAGTTACTTAATTGTTGTTTAATGTTTGTTTTATGGGCCCGAAATATTTACCAATTAAATATTTTTGGGGGAGGGGGTTATATTATTCCTATGCTCAATTACTTTCCAAATTACTACTGATTTTGTAGTATATTATTTACAAAATTATTTCATAATTTTTACAATTAAAATGAAAAATAACTTAAATATAACTACTTCATTCCTGTGATTTATTATTAAATAATAGTTACACGAGAATAATTAAAATGATTCGTTTAAAATTAGTTCAGATTTATATAATTTACTTAAGACATTCATTTAAAAATAGAATTACAATAATTAATTATAAAATATTTCAAATCAGTATGTAAATGGTAAATAATTTATAATATACGTTTTAACAATTAAATTATTGTAGATTTTATGATATGTTAAACAGAATCGAAAGAGCATTATTTTAACTTTTGTGTTTGTGTATAACACATTCAATTGTAACTTGGGTTAAATTAAATCATAAATTACAATAGATTTATTAAATAAAGAAAAAACTATTTCAACTTATAACTACGAACGTAAATCTTGTGGAAATTATATAGAACTATTAATCAAAAGTTACAAAATATATCAATGTATATAATTATTTCAAACTAAAGTAGAGATTTTGCTTGAATATTTAGATAAAAATATTTTGTTTTTATTATATAATCAATATTCATAAAAGGTACACAAGAATTTGTTGGAGTTCTATAATTGTTTAAAAATATTTAACATTTGTTTTAAACATATATAAAATATCAACAATTAACAGATAACATATATTAATAAAAATATTACAACATTAAAACTGAACTAAATACTGACTGTAATTCATACGGAGAATAGAGAGCTTAAAATAAATGTATTAACATAGAATTTAACACAACCATACACTTACACTTAAAATTATTTATAATAGTCATTTAGAAATAGATGTATAATTTATACGTCACTTTAAAGTCAATATTTCTAACACGAGCATTTTAAGAAATTTACTATAAAATATATAGTTTAAAATAATATTGGTTGGCTAAGATATATAGTTATTTATCACAGTGTAAACATTTCTTCTTCATCTTGTTCCAGCCGTTGCCGTGAACTCATTAATTTTTTGTTCTGGGTCACTATTACTGGTATATCATCTATATTCGGTGAAGGACCCTGTATTCTGCGAGTTGATAATCGTTGGCGTGTAAATAAAACCTGTTCTTCAGGACAGTACCTTTAAAACAAAAATTATTTAAAATATATAATTGCATGAGAGATTTTATAGTAGGTTAACAATAATTAATTGGTTAATTTATAATGTATAAAATGGTAGCTTTAAATGTAATCAAATATAATTAAAACATTTACGAATATAAAATTATTTGTAAATAATTTAATACAACCAATTAAATAATTACTTTTGATAAGACTATGCGTACAAATATTATTCTTTGTTTTGCTTTTTGGTTATTCACGAATTAAATTACAATCACAATTATTATAGTACATCTAGTATAAAGCTAATTGCGATGGTTATGTCATTAGTGGTGAAATTTCATAAAACCAATGTCTATGAAAGCACTTTGGAAAAAAATTTATATACTTATTTTGAGATTTTTAGTAGTTCGCATTGAAGATGATTTAAAATGGACTTTTGGTTTGAAAGTAATTCGTGTAATCACAAGAAAAAATTGTCCCATAAGATATGATCATTATGGTTAATTTATTGCCGACCAAACTACAATAATCTATTCCATTACTAATTTTAAAATAAATAACATGGATAATTTTCTCCATCATAATAATAATCATCAACAAACTACTAAAATTACACTTCTTGACAAATTTACTATATAATAAATTAATTGTAGTAAATTTAATATATTTATCCTTATAAATTACGTAATTAATAAAAACATAATACATTCTTAAAGAATAACATATTTTTAATAGGTTTTGGAAAATTATAATTGGTAATTTTAAATATTTCTATAAAATATTTATTGTTTTCATAATGATCCATAGTTATATATATCATATAATGATAAAATTATAAGAAATTAGCTTTTTATTAATACTTGGACATTATGTAGGTATTATGTATAACTATTATATATTATGTAATTGAAAAAAAGAAAATGATTTTATAAAATTAAATAGGAATGAATATCGAATTTTAATTATTTGTAAGTAGAAATATAGATCAGCTCTTTTATAATCTCAATAAAATAACATAAATTATCTCGAGATATTACTTACACACTTCTGTCTTGACTATCTATAACTTGAGCTCTTGTACTAGCAATTTTATTATCTATATTATTTAGGAAATTATTGCAGTCGTCAATATTGTGCTCTTCAATCGGCGATACAGTGGCTGTTATTGATCGTTTACTATTTTGGAAGTTGTTTGCTCTAGTTATATTTGTATCGCACACAGGTATGTATAGATGTTTCCTTAAGAATAAACTGTCATTTGTGAATAGTCGATTGGCGTTTCGTATTTGCTCCGTCTAAAATGCCATTGACACATGTGTAACAGTAAATAAAAGTCAATATAAACAAATGTCACATAAAAACCAAAACCTACAATTAATATACTTACCGTCACATTATACTTAAGTGCCAATCCTTGTAACGTGTCTGACTGTGTGACAACATGTTTTATATAGTGTTCATTGCGTATGAAGTTTGTATTGTTACTTATACTGCCATATTTCCTTAGTGGCTTCGAATTACCTCGGATGCTTATCCTTTCATCCATTTTTTATGAACATTGAAACGATCACTGGTGCCGTAATACAATTTTGCCAATTTCCCTTTTTTATTCGACACAAAAAATATAAACTAAGCGACTATATGAACGATGTTTGTCGAATACAGATTACGAGAAAGGCACAAATCTCATTATTATTAACACAATCACTAGGCGACGGTGAAGTGGAGATTATTAGTCAACGCGCGGGCGGTTCGGTACGTTACTATCAAAAACGACACGCGTGCTGTCACAAATCGTTAAATACATATCGTCGAAATCTGTTTGTTTCCATTTCTCTTGAATTATTGGAAGGGCCTATGGATAACGATAGAACGTGTTGGGTTGACAAACGGATGACAAATGGGTGACCGGTGGCGGTCGTAAGCATACGAATCGCGATCTGTGGGTACATTAACTTTTTTGTACCTTATCGAATGTTCTTATCAAAATAATATGACCGAGATAGACGGGCTGACGAATGATAACGATAACGGGAATCAAAAGATAATTATGGCCGATTCCCGTTTCCCGCTGAATTCATTACAAGCGCAGTAAGGACGGTGATTGGAAGGGGGGATGAAAAAAAGGTATTCATAACACAAGGAAAACGAATTATTTAATAACCACGTTTTGCTTTGTAGACCAACGGTCACGATGGTATTGTATTTTATTTCACTCGAACGAAGTAATTACGTGCGTCTTGTTATCTTTCATTCGTATAATTTTATCGCGCAATTAGCCATTATTAATATTTTTAATTTTCGTAAAACCGTGCGGCGAGTATTCCTAACGTAAGACAATGTGAAATACACCGAAAAAAACGTTTTAACGATAGTTTTTAAGATTCCAACTTGTATTTGTACAAAATGAGTTTAAAATTTACAGTAACATCTTCGAACAGTAGAAAAAAAACACAAACGTGATAACGTCCAAGTAACATCGGTAATGTCACTTAATTACAGTATACCAATTATTCTGTTAACCTTAAGTGAAATTAGGTAAGTACAATTATCACAAATCATAAAATAAATCTTTAATAATTGTAATTTTTTTTATTACGCCGAATACAAAGAATAATGACATTTTACAACCAGAAATATTGAAATATCGAATTAATTTTATGTAGTTTAATTTAGCATGTTAAATATTATTCGAATGACCTTTATACAATTTGATACAATTATCATAAAATACGTCAAATACACAAGACATATCATTTAAAAGTAAAAAAAATATAATTACTAAATTATTATTTTAATAAACCTAAAAAAGCATTTTAATATCTAAAAACCATCTACCAGATAATTATAAAGAGGTATAATTGAACATATAAAAACTTATATATATTTGATATATATTTTCACCTTCCATCCAATTACATATAATTTCTCAGTTATTATTTGTTTCAAATCTCCAGTTTGTATGATGGTTTTTAAAATTTCCAATGTATATCGATGGGTGTGGTATAGCTGGAAGTATTTTATGTTTTTTTTTTTTTTTTTTTGGGTGGGTTTACGGTCTTTAAGACTATCCCGTAAAACAAATTTCCCTCCATCTTATTCTATCTTCAGCTACTTCTCTCCAGTTTGCTCCTGAGTCTACTGCTTTAAATTCCATCTTCACACAATCTTCCCATCTGAGGCGTGGTCTGCCTAGTGGTCTTTTTCCTTTCGGTTCCTCTTTGATTACTGTATGTATCATTGCGTTTTTTTTCCTCCAAGCATGACCGGCCCACATCAATTTTCTTTTATCGACTTCCCTTGAAATGCATGTTCTTTGGAACAAATTTAGAAGTTCCTCGTTGGTTTGAATTCTCTATTCTTCAGTTCCTGAGTCAAGACAAGGTCCATAGATTCGTCTTAAAACTTTTCTTTCAAATATGTCTAACCTTAATTCCTCTATCTTTCTAGATGCCCATGTTTCTGATCCATATAAGATGACGGGGCGTATTAATGCTATGTACATTTAAATTTTTAAATTTAAAGATATCGATCTGGATTTTAGTAGGGTTCCCATACTAAAATAATAGTTATTGGCCAGTTGTATTCTTTTTGATATCTCTACCTTTAACTCATTGTCCTGAGTTAGGAAGACACCTAAGTATTTAAATTGTGGAACCCTGTAGAAGATATGCTCATCTACATTCATATTTTCTCCTTGTTGATACGTCCTGTCTCTTCTATTGAGTTTCATATATTCAGTATTTTCGTCATTTATTATAAGGCCGATTTTACTCGCAGCATCCATTAGTTTTTTACAATGTATTTTTACTATTTCGATATTGTCTCCTATTATGACAATTATTCTTAGAAAAAATTATGTTTCAACTATTTATAAAGAAATATTACTTAAAATTCGTGATTTTATTCAAAATAGTTCCATTTGGGTTTCTATTGATGAATCTACTGACATTGAAGGCAGGTTTATTGAAAATGTTATTGTAGGTAAACTGAATTCTGAACTTTCTGAGCCAATTCTTCTAAAGTGTGAAGATTTAGAAAAATTAACCATAAAATAATTGAACAATTGTTTAATGAGTCAATGACTTTATTTTAACCAAATAATGTATGTATAACATGTACAAGTTATATTTTTCGTGATAGATGTAATTCCGTATTTTATTAAGCTGCAAATGCTTTACAAGTTTTGTAACAAAAAATTATTCACTTGTTTGGCTCATGCATTACATCGTGTAACTGAAACTTTTAGACATCAATATCCTGATGTTGATTTATTAATTTTAACAATTAAGCGAATATTTCTAAAAGCTTCAAGTATAATTAAAATATTAAAAAGTATAATTGAAATATTTAAAAGTATAATTAAATTATTTACAAATAACTATTAAAATATCTCGTTTCCTTCAGAGTCGATAATAATGAGGGGACATAGTTTTTTATTTTATTTTGGCTTATTCTAAGTCATTTAGATTTAGTGCCTGCCACTCCCACAATCTTCCTCTACTTCTCTTTATATGCCTCTAGTTCTTTTCCATTCAGCACTCCTAATAACTTAAGATCTTTTTGATTCTATTCTCTTACCATTGTCTAGGTTTACTGCTTAGTTGAATTTTGTTGGGTCTCCATGTTGTTACTGCCCATATAAGTTGGCTTTCAACTCCACACATGTCTGGCTCATCTTAATCTTTGGCCCTTGAGTTTTTTTTTATCTAAAGACAGAGCCTTGTCGTGATTTATTTTATTTATCGTATGGCTCATTTTGACACATAATATACATAAAAAGTTGTAACATGGAATAAAAGATAAAAATAAAGTAAAAATAATAGAATAAAATAAAATAAAATAATCTATATAAAAATGATATTAATATAAAATATGATAATAATATAACAATGCCTATTGTGTAGTTCAATATTTTCTCTATAGTCTGATGTCTAGGGTAGCTATCCAATCAAGAGCTTCACTTGTTTTTTTTTTCCCCGGTTTTACGATCCATTGAGGATCTTTACCGCCAAAACAACGTCCTTCCATTTCTCTTTATCATACGCTATACATTGCCAGTCCATCCCATCATGGGCTGTCGCATTCCTTATCTCATTTATGCTATCTATCCATCTTCTTCGAGGTCTTCCCCTTGGTCTCCTTCCCGCTAACTTCCAAGTTATTACTTCTTTTATTAGGTATCCTTCTGCTCGCCACGCATGTCCAGCCCATTGCATTCTTATACTTTTAATGAATTGTACAATATTTTCCCTTCTGTATAGGTCTCCTATCTGGGCATTTGATCTTAATTCCTATTGCTATGTGTCATTATTCAACATCCTTCTAAGTATTTTCCTTTCAAATCTTCTTAGTTTCTCTTCGTCACCTTAGTTGTGGACCATGTGGCACATGCATAAGTTAGTACTGGTATTATGTAGCTTACATAAAGTTTTTCTTTGACTTTTATTGATAGTTTTTTTGATTTAAAGAGGGTCCCCATTGCAAAATAACATCGGTTTGCTGCATTTAGTCTTACATTTATTTCTTCATGCATAATATTTTTGTTGTTTAAAGTTACTCCAAGGTATTTAAATTCTTTAACTTGTTCAAATTTACTATTTTCTACTTTAAGATTGGAGCAATCCTCTGACCTTCTTGTTACTATCATGTATTTAGTCTTTTCCACATTTACTACTAGACCCATATTTTTACTTGCCTTCATTAATTTCTTCACATTCATTTGAACTTCTGTCCGTGTATTTCCAGTGATTATAATATCATTTGCGTATGCAAGTATCAGTCCTTTATCAAAAGACCGCTCCTCTCCATTTGATATTTCTCGTATTACACTTTCTAATTCTGTGTTAAAAAGTATGGGTGACATGGCATCCTCTTGTCGTAGTCCGTTTTTGATTTCAAAAGCCGTTGACATTTCATTTCCAAATTTTACTCTACTATACGTTTTACTGTTGCATAGTTTTACCATTCTGATTATTTTCATAGGGATGTCGAATGTCCTGAGCGTTTCCCAAAGCCTTTCCCTGTCTACGCTATCGTAAGCCTGTTTACAAGCTTCACTTGTTAGTGTAAAGAAATCACTCATTTTACCTTCGAATTTTCTTTTAGGACAGTCTGACACAATGTGTTGTATTGTCTGGGTCGCATTGCCACAATCGCAAGCAGGATTATCTTGAAGCTTCCACTGGTGCATAGAATAACTAACCACACCTTCCATGACCGGTTCTGATTATTATTATTATTAGCGTATGGTTTAAGGTTACATGCATTAGACAATTAGTGAATTAAATTAGTGTATAACAGATAAATAAAAATAATAATAAACAAAACAAATCAAATAAAATATAGGGTACTGTTTAGTACGAGTAAGAGTGAGTAATATTAATAACTAATAGGGTAACAAAACATTGTGTTTGATATTAGAGTACAGTAACCTTAACAGTACTTTTTTTGATGGATCGTTAGCCCATCGCCAAACCCCCAACTTGGAGGACCAGATCCCCCCAACCAACTAAGGTCATGGGAGTGGCTATTGCAACACAAATTGTGCTGGGCGGTGAGAGCGCCATTTTCCCTACGCCATAGCTCGGAGCCCCGGATTCGCTAAACCCGTAACACTAAGTTTCTCTTTGAGGGGTTGTCTTGTACTTGGTAACAAAAAATCTGGGTTAACATCTGAATCATCTTGATCAGAAAAGTCAGAAGAATCAAACGATTCATTTAAATATTTGCGTACTTTTTCGATATTATTACGTGACATATTCAATCGTATACGACATCAACACGTACGATGTTCTGTCCAGAGTATACTTGTATGTTAATTTCTATATCTTGAAATATGTATTCGATCATATGAAATACTGTTTTCCAATCCAGCTGGTCCAATTCACTCCCTATTTTAGGCATAGCTAAATTTTGAATTTTGAATTCTTGGTAAAAGATTCTGAGATTTAGTAAAGAGCGGTACATTTATCCTAGAGTTGGCTTCTGCCAAAATTTTTCTTTGTTACAAGATTTATAATGTATTGGGACCCTAATTAAAAATAGACTACTTCGGTTTTCTTTGGACGTTGTAGCTTGAGTTGTTTCAGATGTCCAAATCTACGAAGTTCTTGAGCAATTCCTTGGTTCAATTTTAAATCTGCGGACACATAATGTACTAAATGTTATTCGTCCGAAATTGTGAAAAGATTTCCAGTTACTTCCTGCACTCGTGGATTCCTATAAGCTTGACATTCCTTGTCTATAATATACTCATGATAAATTTTAAAGTACTCTTCGACTGTAGTTTTGATCTAGTGTGAACAATTTTGACTTCCGCGATTTTACTTAAAGCATTTGTATTTGTATTAGATTTTCCTACCTTGTAATCACTTCATACTGATATTCTGCTAGCTTAAGTCTCCATCTTATGAGTCTTGAGCCTGGGTCTTTTACATTGAATAGCCAAGTCAATGGCTGATGATCTGTATAAATTTTAAATTCTCTTCCTAGCAAGTACGGTCTAAAATTCCTCACATCTCAAACTATACTTAATAATTCTTTCTCAGTAGTTAAATACATTGTTCGGCTTTAGTAAGTGTTCTGGAAGCATAAGCGACTGGTCGATCTTGTCCTGGTATGCTTTGTGATAAGATGCTACCGATAGCAAATTGACTGGCGTCAGTGGTCAAGATAAATGGCTTTTCGAAATCTGGATACAAGAGAATTGGGGCTTCTATAAGCTTCTGTTTTAATGAATCAAATGCTGTTTGGCATTCCTTGGACCATTTGAATGGCATACCCTTCTTAAACAAGTTGGTTAGTGGTTTGGCTACTTGACTATACTGTTCGATAATTCTTCGATAATACACTGACAATCCTAAATACTGCTTGATTTCCGTTGTATTCTTTGGTATTCGTTGACACAACGAATCTTTTTCGGGTCTAGTTTGACTCCTTGGTCGGTTATAAGATGTCCCAGATATACAACTTTCCTTCTTAGAAACTGATATTTGCGTGGCTGGAGTTGAAGGTGAAACTTTTGTGATTTTGAAAATACTTCTCGTAGTTTCATTTCGTGATCCTGTAAAGTCAGTGGCGTAAATTATTATGTCATCTAGATACATGAACAAAGAAATATATGATAATGAAAGAAATATATTAATTCCCATCAGGACGGTGTTCTTGAGGCGTTTTTCCTGGTTCAAATGTTCCATTGATAAATTATCTTTGGTACGTTTTCTATGATTAGTTTCGGATGTTTAGATGTTCATGATTTCCATTGTTATAGGTTCTTTGAATTCTTGAAATGAAATGTTTTTTAATGTTAGATATGGCAAAGTAATCGCTTTTTCCTCTGTATTAATGACATGTGCCGTGATTCTACCTTATTGAAATTTAATATATAAATTTTCACCAAATTTCCTAGATGGATGTTGGTATTAGGCAAGATTTGCGAATGGGTTATTAATGTTGTACTCTCTGATTTGGTATTAGCTATTAAGTATCAATGTTTCCGTTCTTAGTGCTAGTTTATGATTTTCTGCTCTTGATTGTGATATTCTTGAGGTTCTGTAGTCAATTAAGATACCGTTTTGGACAAGAAAAGGTTTTCCTAGAATACCTGTGTTATGGACTTCCCACAACAAATAAAACGTACCTAAAATAAGTAATAGTTATTATATAAACTTTATTGTAAAATTAAATCAGCTACACAAATAATACACGTTGTGTCGCTTATGCTATGGAATGAAGACTAAAAATGCTCTGTGGTGTATTGGCCGACTGGCAACGATGAGGCCACCGTTTTACTTACTCGGTGGATTTCTTCGTCGTCTTCGTTATCGTCGTACCACATACCATTGTTTATAATATTAAAATATATCTATATAATATGTAGGGGTTCGCAACAACCCCCAACATAAATGGCACCAGGGGGCTTATTGGTCCCAAGGTTCCACAAAATTATATATAAACTTAGTTATTTTCATTCAGATGAAATCGCATGATGTTTCTGATCCTGGTAAATCAGGTTCATATATTCTTACATTATTCTTTTTAAACATGAATATAATTAGAATAAAGAATACTACTATTAATATATATATATATATAATACTAACATGAACTTCTGGTCTCATTATTAGTGAAGGTTCTGAACTTTTATAACGAAGATTTTCAATGCTTACTGCATGGTGGGCTAGAGTTTCGAATGTTTTAAACAAATTTCGGTTGGTAATGTTTTGAGATATTAAATTTTTTAGCATTTCTGATAGAGTGGACAACATGTTGTCCATCTGACAACTGTGAACTAAATCTGAATCAATTTCTTGGTTATTAATTAGAGGTAACATAACAGAAACTAAGTTATGTATTTCACATCTAGAAGATGTAGTCAGTCTGCCCACCCCAGAGATTTTAATTTTAAATGACCGTTCTGGGTTAGTGCAAATAATTGTACCCATTTCTGGTTGTGTATAGAATAACCACGAATTTGTTTGGGGTATCCTACTCCACAATGGGGTATGAATTGACAGGTATTTAAGAATGCATGATTTTGGAAGGTTCCGCTGATTTTTTATCAGTATTACTTCACACAGGTTTGATCTATATTTGTGTTGGATGGGTTGACTATCCTTACATAGTTTGAATGTTCTTAACTTAGGCATAGTTCCCACTGGTCTTGTGTGAAGGTAAAGAAATCCTCGCCATCACTACTTAACGCTAAATGGTCTATTTCCAGTGCGATTAAAACTAAACTACTATTGTTTATCGGGATTGGTAATGGAATCGGATGATATACGTAATATTTTTTGTTAGAAATCGAAGGAATTTTCATTGAAAATATTAAGTAGTTTTCTTTGCGCAAAATTGATGTATCCGATATTATGTAAAGTTCTGGAAGTTTCTGACCGAATTTCTAAGGGTAGTGCTAATCCCATAGGTAAGTTCATTTTTATTTCTTTAAGTTCCGGGATCATTCTTTTCATGGGGAATACACTGGTGTGTATTTTTTCTTGCATAGCTGAATTTACGATTGCAATAATGTTCTGTGTTTCATAAGCATACTGATTCGTTCAACGTTTGATTAAGGGGAGATATACACCTAGGAGCCAGAAAAAAGGTCATTTTTGTGAATTTTTTTAAGGAAAACTATTTGAAATTTCGGATTGGGAGTTTTTCTATCTAAAAGTATACACATTCAGGAATATGTCCAATTTTTTTTATTAAAAAAAATCAAAAATTGACGAGGTGTGGTATAATTTTTGGAGCGTCGTAAAAAAATTCGGGTAAACGGTACCCACTGGCGTTTCTTCAAAAATCATCTGAAACAAAAAACCAAAAAGATTATTAAATTAGATACTATAATCTAGTACTTGTCAAAGCTGATTTTGAAAATATCGATTTATGACAAAATGGTGGATGTTTGAACATAACATAGCGATTTTTCGATCAAAAATTAGTTATTATTTTGCCTATAAAACAAAAACTAAGCAACGAAAAAAATATCCTATGACAAGTACTAGATAATGATGTATAGAATAACCACAAATAAATTCAAGGCAATCGGTTCATTGCTTTTCGAAAAATTTTGGGTACCGATTTGAAAAACGTTGTTTTGAGAAAAACGCGTTTGAAAATTTGGGAATGAATAAATCCTTAAATTTGTCAACTTACATGGAATCATCGATACCAGGCCCATAGTGTAAGTCTTCTACGATCGACGGAATGTTCATCTCTTCTAAATTTTGTTGTCGGCACCGTATTCGACCTTCTTTAGTCTGTTCTTCCCCTCTCAGTTCGGCTTTCGCCATGCGAGTTTCGTCTTCTTGCGCAGCGTACAAGTGCGCGCCGGATCCGACCGATATTCCTAATACGTTCATGATTTCTAACAATGACGTGACACCATCGTTGAACGTTCATGTTGCAAAAAATGCAGCAATGTTAACGATTTTGGCCCTGCTGTGCATCGTTTTTGGAGCTATCTTCTAAATAAGTTGGTTGAAGTTCTCATTGCTGTTTTGTGTGTATCCGCCAATACAGCGTTGCAACAATTTTTCACTGCTGAGGTCTTCGTCAATTGGTTTGATGGGATTGCCCGAAAACACAATAGAATCGTAAAACAGGTATAAACACGCTCTCTTCGAAAGATCGCTTGCCGCTACCTGCTTCTCGGCTAGGCCGCAAAACAGTCGGTACGGCGCGCTCTCGGAGATGATTCACTCTTTCGGCTGTAACTTCGTTATTTATCGAGATATTGACTTGCAATTTTAACCAGATATTTTTGAAACCTCAAGCATCAAGAAAATGCAAAAAAAAAAAATCGAATTTTTCGACCATGCTAGGTGTATATTTCCCCTTAAGTTGAGATCGCTGCCTGAATTGAGGAAGAATCGGATTTGGTTATTAATAGTTTAAGTGCTTTTACAGGCGATATGGTCGTCTTCATGTTTCTGTTTTGCTGTTGTATTTAAGATGATCCTGGAAATGAGATGGCGGCTGCATTTATACTTCCAGCCGGGCGTCCGCCGTTGGTTTCCGACTGAGATCCGTTTCCCGATTGCGACTTAGGATTATTTGAATATTCTGAATTTCTCTGAGAAGTGACGTATTTTAATTTTCTACACACCTCTTTTGTGTGTCCTGGCTTTTTTCAATAGTGACATGTGATTGTCTTGATTTCAGATGGTCTTCTTTGTTGAGAGATTGCTCCTTGTCCTCTAAAATTGGGTTTTTGAATTGTACGACAGTCTCTAAACCAATGCTCTAATTTCATGCAATAGTAACAAGGAGTGTTTGGTTTCAGATCATTTGATTTCTTCGTGTATTTGTTACTATTTTCAAAAAATTTTTTGGATTCTTCTAGAGAGTTTTGAACTTGTTCCTCTCCTCTTGCAGCTTTCCAAAGTTGGTGGATTTCTTGCTTTGATGAAGTCTTAATCTTCCGAGTCCCTCGATGAATGAATGCTTAAATTATTTATACTTTTACACTGTCTTCTAATGCTATTGCTGCTTCTATGGATTTTCCGCTGGTTTCCTGTTCCAGTATAAGAGTTTGCAAAGTTTCTATTCGAGTTGAATATGCCATTATATCTTCTCCGAGTTCCTGTTTGCTCGAGTATAGTTCCAAATGTAAATGTGTAGTGGTTCTTTGAGGTACCAACGATGTTTTAAGAGTTTCCTTTAGTTCAATTCATGAGTTTATTGAACGAAATTTAACAGCTGCTCGAGTTTTTCCTGTTAATCTTATAAGAATGCCCTATAATAATAGTTGTTGTGCTTTTTCATTTGCACATTTAATAGCAAACTCACACTGTTCTAAGGAAAGTTCGAGATCCTCTTGATTTACATCATTAAATGTTGTCGATAATAATTTAAGTACTGCCTCCAACTCTATTGTATTGACAAATCTGTCCGACTGTGTGGAAGGTTCTGGTAAAAGAGTGTATAATAGATTGCGGTTGATTAGGAATTGTTCTGTCCATTATTGATGTGTTCGATTGCTCTTCATTTGCTGACGATAAACTCTGGGAATTATGGAATTCCCGAGAAATTCTCGGTTCTATATTATCTTGATTCTGTTCTGTAGAAAGTTTTCGTTTTCGTTTATCAGATGCTCCGCTCGACCTCCTAATAATTCGGCTGAAAATTCTGCAATGGGTCGTTTGGGCTCTGGAATGCTAGGATTCGCGAATCTAACAGGAAGGCTGACCTGTGGAGTACGCGAGCGTCGCGTACAGTTATCACGACAGCGGCGGCGCTTTTACTGTGATGACGTTTGTACTTTTCCCATTGAATATCGGAATTATTTTTAAAGCTTGTTCCACTGTTATGTAACATTCTCGTTGGTCTGTTTTCCGTCATTATTGTTGTAATTCTTCCTTTTTCTCGCCTACTAGTTGATCGAAGAAAATACTCAGTTTCTTCAAGTGTGAAGTCAACCGAATCTAACGTGATATTTGTTCTCGCTAAAGTTTTTTCTGCTCTATTTAAATTTGCTTATCTACTATCATCTGAATCGAATTCTGCCGAAGGTTCATATAACTCCCCATTAGATGGTCCACTGTTATGCCTAGTTTACACGCTGCGTAGTACTTGTCATTAGTACTTGTTACTCGCACTAACCACTCGTACTACTACTATCTACTATTGTTCACAAGTGAATGCCTAGTAAGTAGCAAGTAAGTAGTAGCGAACCAAACGTCACGATAGACCGTCGCCTTTTTTTAAAGACAATTTTTGATTTTGATTTTTCAATTTTTCTTTTTTCTTGGAAATAAGTTGATTTTAAATTTCTTATTTTAGTTTTAACTTCTGGTACATTAAAACCAACAATATTCATAGCTTCTACAATTTTTCGGTAGGCCGATTCTCGCATTTGTTTATTTTTGTATACTTCACGTTTGTATACATTCCACAGACATTCGTGAGTCCTAAGTTCTTGCATAAACTTAATCGTCGTTTCTGAACTCCATTTTTCAGTCATTTTAAACTTTTTATAAGTATAAAAAAATCAGCACAAACGCAAATAAATAAATTGAAAAATCAACGAACTACACATGTGCTGCTACCGATACTTGTCACTAAGCACTAACGTCGGACGGTCGCACGTTGCGAGTGCAACCGCGAGTAGAGTAGAGTAGAGTCGTGGAGGGGGTAGCTACTTGTCGTTAGTAAATAGAACGGCGTTCTATTCACTCGCACTCCCGGTTTTACTAATACTAAGCACTATTTTTTCTATTAATACGCAATGTGCGAGTGCGAGTGACAAGTATTAATGACAAGTACTACGCAGCGTGTAAACCCGGCATCAAAACTAGAGAGATCAATTAGATCTGAGTTATCACTAATCCTACCTGAGTTTGTGTTTGACATACACTAAGTTTGAAATACGTACTACAGGAATTTATGAAAATATTTGAGAATAGTATATCTAATTTGTTAAATTTTAAGTAGCTCGTATAAGCACTCAGTGTTAACAAAATTAAATTATTTAAAAATATTTTCCGTTTTTTTACAATTCTATTAATTTAAAGAAAATTGTCACAATTTAAATAAAACGTATATAAAATAGTCATTAAAACTTACAAAATCAATGCGTTCAAACATCTACACATAATGTCGAACGTTTATGTGGATATTAACGGTGATAAATTGCGGGTTGGGGATTATGTGATATTGGCGGTGGTGATAATATGACGTCGACGGCAGCTCTCGGCGTCGGCTCTCTTCGTGTCGCGATGACGGTGTTCGGATTTTGGCGGTGTTCAAGGATGGTGTCACACAACGACGTTGCGTTATTCCTTACTTGTATTTTTATATATATATATATTCTCAGGCGGCGACAACAATGGCGATATAAGATGACGAAATATATAGAACGAAATTAAAATTAACACAAAATTATTTAATTTGAAACTGAAAATTTAGACAATATAGTCAATACAGCACTCCATGGATTTATTCACTCTAGTCTGTTAGATGTGAACACGCTAGAAGAATAGCTTAAAGAGATTAAAACCCAGTTGCCCATAGGTGTAGGGTTACCGGTAGATCTGGAATCCACGGGATTGTCGGAACTGCTAAGACTAGCTACGGTTAGTGTAGTTTATGTAAATAATACATTGATATTTGCCATGGAAATACCTATGATAGATAGTTTCGAATTGTTATTGTATAAACCAATTCCATTACCCATAAAAGTACAAGACAGCGCATACTATATTATAGTGCCCAACTCAGAATACATAACAATAGACAAATCGTGAATGTATTATTTAGAATTAAGTTCAGTACAATTATCTAAATGTAAGAAAACAGAAATCCAGTGGATATATCCACATGATGAACAGGTTCATCATGCTGATGAATCCTGTGAAATATCACTATTCAGAAAATCGGATAATCTGCCTAACTCATGTATAGTAAAAATTATAAAATTTACTACCAAAATTTGGTATAGATTGGAGGAATCCAATTCATGGATTTTTGTAACTTATAATGAAAACGTAGTAATTAAGTGTAAAAACAATTCGGAACCCATAGAATTAAAAGTTAATGGTACGGGGATATTTACTCTTTATAATGAATGTGAGGCCAACACTGATGATGGTATGGTTTTGATGCCGAACAAAAGAATAAAAACAAAACTATACAAAGATTTTGCACCAAGACTAAATGATTCCATTATCCAGAAAATGCATTTGAAATCAGCTACATTAAAGTTAAATAGTTCCTTGTTGCTCAACGAAAGTAACAAGGTTAAAAATAATTTAAATAAATTAATTGAAAACTCTAAATCCTTAGAAGAGCTGAGTCAACAACTGGATAAGGAACCTCAAGTGCAACACGACTCACTATTATTTTGCATTCTCTTAACCACAATCATCATCATCAGTACGGGCTTAATTATAATAAAAAGTATTTTAATATTTAGAAAAATATATTTAAGGAAACATGTGAGGCAAATCGAGGCTCCGTTAGTTTTAAAATCTAAAGAAAACCAGTCAGAGTATCAAGAAATAAGTAATGGAAGTCCCTTGCCCAGAATACTTTAGGAATTTACAAAGAACTTCCATCCAATCCTGGGGGTGTTATGAACACATTGCGATAAGTAGGTCGTAAACAATTACAAAAAGTATAAAAATTGCTATTTAGACAAATTCTTGCTTGCCATCGCACAATCCAACGGTAGTCCGAAAGAATGCGACGTCAGCCATATAAACTATTGTAAAATAACATTAAGTAGGTCATAAACACCTACAAAAAGTACTAAATGCTATTTAGGCAAATTCCTGCTTGCCATCGCACCGTTCAATGGTAAGTGTGCGATGTCAGCCAAATTAACCCTATTTAAATAATTGACAATGACACAGTAGGGAGAGTAGTCCATGTGTCGTCAGTCGAGTCCTCGATGTGCTATCAATTAATATAAATTTACTGTAAGACATAATATAATTATAATAATCTACTCGACTTGTTAATTCTATCTAACCTCAACGACCCGTGTGTTCCTGAACGAACCCACTACCAAATCTTAACCGTCTACCGGAATTACAACCAACGGCGGTTTTTCAAATGCCCAACCGTCTCAACGGATGGTGCACAACTGTTTTGATACTCTATATTGATATTCCGTAAATGATGCTCTGAATTGATTTTTCGTATTGATGCTGGCAATTGATTCTTCATATTGTTGCTTTGAATTGATTTTCCGTGTTGATTATTTGTATTAATAATTTGTCCAATATATACCGAAAATACAGTAAAGGCATGTAGTAGGTTTGTTAGTGAACAAATATTCAAATGAATCATTGGCACCGCTGCCACCAAAATGATGTAGCGCTGGCACCAAAATGTCAATGTTACGGGAAAATTGTACCTTTGATTGTACCGTTGGTATGAATATTAGGATAACAAATGAGGTTGTTGAGATTTAACAATAGATTATTTATTTATTAATAATAATACACAAGAATATAAGACGTTCTGCATAACAATTATGGATGCTCTGTTTCCTGGTCACTGTCCGTCGTGATCGTGTAAACGTTTTCGATCATATCACTATTGTTGTGACCTCGGTTGAGCCGATTAAGTTTGTTATTGTCACCGCCGAATGGTTAGAGCTGTTCGAGAGTAGTTGAAATTTGGTAATGTGGATTTATCTAAAAGAATTAACTCCGTTTAAATAATGATTATTATTTTGTTTACTGAGTTTATTTAATTTACAATGTTTATTGAGTCGGTTTTTAACATTTATAAATAAGTTAATATTAATTAAAATTATATGTGCTCGTGTATAGACAATTAATGGGTTGTCGTGGTAGAACTCGACTGCCGTCGCATATACAGACACAAACGTGCAACGGCAGTCAGTAATACTCAAGTTACAAATGCTGACTGCAAGTAGTTCAAACACTGTTGATATACACTGATCAGGCGAATTTTTCGATCCCCGACGCTCCTACGGTCACATAGGATAGTTTGTACATAATTGCTTACGTATCTAATACTCATATTACTCGGAGTACAACACTTTTTTATTTTTACAAAATGATGGAGCTCCATCAGTTGTAATAGTAGCTAATTTTTCAATTGGAAATTTGTCTTTAACATATTGTTTAAATATTTTATAAATATCTTCTCTAGTTCTTCTAAGGGGAAGGAAATGCTTAATTACTAGGGCTCGGATTTTGTAGCAAAATAAATCCTTAAAAAAGCATTTTAAGTAGCCAAAAAAAGCAAAAAAAGCATTTATTAATTTAATTCTAAAAAAACAAATTTAAATTACACATAAAATTAAATATTAAAAAAGGAATTTACGACCATATATTTAGTCAAGTTACTTTCATTAAAACTCATTCTATTGGGTGCTAATATATTTTTATACATAGAAAAAGACCTTTCCATGTCAATCGATGTATCGGTGCATATTTCATATAAACTAAATCATTTGAATCATACTGTTCTACATTTACGTTTAGTGCAGTGCCATTATGAATACTATTGACTTTTTGAAGTTCTGCCCATCCATTATTCTTTGAAAAAACACGATTGCACTTTTCTAAAATCAATTTCGCTACTTTACCATTAGCTTCCTCTAACTTTTGTTTTGCTTCTAACACAATACCTATACTTTTTGCCAAGGTTTCGCCTACAAAAAATTAATATATAAATACAGCTAATACTTGAAACAAAAATAAAAAATAAAAAATACCTCTTTTTTCTAATTGTGTAATTGCATGTGGTATAAATCCAAAATTTGTTGTAATGTAGACGAAATTTGAATGTAGAGATTGATCTTTTATAACATTCACACACTGGGCATTCTCGCTGAATTCTTCAACTGCACTTTTTATTTTATTTAAATATGTGCAATAATATCTGGCTGCTGTAATCCATGTATCCCAACGAGTAGTGATTGGTTTAGGTGTATTTGGAATATCTGGACATTTTTCATTTAAAATAGCGATCCGTTTTGGACATTTCAGAAATGTTTTTTTCATCTCGGCAATCAGACGATCAACTTTTGGGAAATGTGCACGCACTTCTTCACACTTATTATGGAGGGCATGAGCTAAGCATGTCACATGCAAAGCTTTTGGATACAGTGTTTGAATACAGAGGCCAGCTTTTTTCATATACGGCGCGGCGTCCGAAACAAATAATAAAATGTCCTCATGATTAACATTATTTGGCCATAAAATATGCATAGATTTGTCAAATAATTGAAAAATAGTACTACGGTTCACTTTGTCTAAATATTCTGTGTGAATAAGATAGGTTTTATCAACATCTTGTGGTTTCAAAATACCAATAATAACATTAGCTACATTACGTCGTACACTCTCAATTGTTTCATCTATGCAAACCCATATTTTTTGGCCGTTCACAGTATCGCGTATTTTAGCTATCGTATTAGTGTAGCAAGAATCGAAGTATCCTTTTCGTAAAGTTGATTAATTTGGAATAGTTTTATTGCAATATTTTGAAAGAAATGACCGAAAATGTTCGTTATTTGTTTAAGGGGATATTCGCCGCTAGAAGTGCGGAACATAGGTCAGCATTAAAATCAGATTTACAAAATTGTTGAATGAATGGCTGAACTGCATTATGTTTTGCAGCTTCAGGTTTTTTCAATGCTTCTTTGTGTTTTCTCTGCCAATATGTTGTTGAACGTTATATTTTTTATCCGAATTTATTTTGACTTCACACAATTTACAAAATATAATATTTCCGTCAGTTATAAGCACATTTTCACCGAATTCTCTCACGATTTTTTAAAATTTTAAATTGTCATTTTTAACTTTTGACATTTTGACGATTATAGAGAAATTATTTAGAACACTATACGTCTGTAATAACTCAAAAATATGGGGAGTATGTCCGCTGGGATAGGGGGAAAGAAATGCTTGATTACCTATGTATAGGTAATCAGGCACTATTGGGGGACGTATTTAAATTCTAACGAGTTATTACGCAAATTGTCTTCGGGATCGTAGATACCAGAATTATTTAGGAAATTTAGTATTAAATAATTAAATCATTTACGTGACCTGTTTTGTTGGTGTGAGTGTGTTTAATAAGAAAAACTTGTAAAATTAACTATGAAAGAAAAAGGTTGACAATAACAATAACTGTAGAAGTCCCGGTGTAGAGAACGACCCTCGCTCCTTGAAATACCGACTCCTGCAATTTTAGTGACTCAAAGCTGGGCTGTATCCGCACGCTGTTACTGTATTGAAGACGAAAGTTATCTGTCCCCCGTGGGGAGACAGACGTCATCCGGTGATCCACCGACTGACTGACTGGCTGGTGGTAGGGTGTAATTTTGGTCTTTTATATCCGAGCTGTCCGGTCGTAATCTTGCGACGTGGTGGTCG